>JANTPZ010146409.1:0-43884 GCA_025593235.1 Vachellia pachyceras
TAAGATGATTTGCAAGTTGTTCATCAAGAGTGATTAATACCTTATTAAAAATGAAAAAAAAACCTGATTTATGATTTCAAAATTTTCAAGGTTTTTTTGTCATTCTATTTTTTGTACAGGCCTTTTATCAAGTGGACATTTTTCAGTGGGAAAACAGTGACGGTACAGTAAGGAGTCAGTGTCTGGTCCCTTTATGAATCTTACCCTTCTGGCCTTCATTTATGTGGCTCTTTTCATTTCTGGTATGTGCTGTAAGTTACGATAATTTGAAACATCTGGAGGAGAAAATGAACGCACATTACATTATAAAACACAAGTGTTGCTTTCTGTACCTTATCCTCCATGAGCATGCATTTTTTTTTTTCATTTTAGTTATCTTAGTTTTGTTACCCTTACAAAAATTTTTAAAATGTAAGTTATCTACCGGCATGTTCTTGCATTCTGTGTCTATTGAGATCTTCTCATACAAACTAAGAGATTTTTTAGGGAGATTTAGGGAGATCTTCTCATGTAGGTAATGGGATATGGATATACTTCTTTAAGATTTACATTAATTTTTTGGGTTAAGATAATATTTAGCTCCTTAAATTTAACATATGAAAATAAAAAAATTGATCAAACATAATGTTTTTTACTCTTATGCATTATATTATAATATCTCTTTGTTTTCCTTTAAGTTTCAGAAAAAATATTTTCAACTAAAACACTTATTTCCAGTTTTGTGTATGCTATATAGGTACACACGCATACATGTTTTCATTCCTCGAATCCTTGTTCTTTCTAATTTCAATGTCAAACTTGTTATGTTGTTTTCGACATACAAACTACTTTTCCAAAAATAAATTGTAAATGTATTGTTTTAACTTGATAAATTTGAATAAAATGAAAATATATTAAACAAACCCCTGACCTGCGGGCTGGTCTGTAGTCAACAAGCTCAGGTGTTGAGCTATGTACAAGATTAGGTAAAGAATACAAGATTTTATTCTACCATTTTATTTCTTATATTAATAACATTTAGACATATTCTTACATCTTATTATAAATCATGTGTCTACAACTAAAAATAATTTTCATATACAAATGTTGAAATTTTCGTTAATAATATGTTATTATCTTTACTTTATTTTTTAATTTAATTTTGATAATATTTGTATCTTAAATTAGAAATTTTACTATTTCAAATTGGTAAAAAATCATTTTTTTATTAAATAGGAATAAAAACCCGTGGTTTAACCCGAGCCCGCTAGTTCGGGAACTGGGCTTTGAAATTAGGTCATTTTAAGTCAGTTGGGCCTGGGATAACCCAGCCCGTTTTCCTAACTTTACCTTTAGATTTGTACTACATTTTATAAGACAAATACTGAATCAACTTTATTACCCACCAAATCCGCTTTAACTTTCTTTTGAAAAGAGTAAGAGAGAGAGAGAGAGAGAGAGAGAGCGTGTGTGTGTGTAATGCCAAATTTTTCGTTATTTGATTTTTTTCACTCTCTGTTTTCGTAACTCTAACAAGGAAGCTTCGTTAATCAGTTTAATTGGAATATTAGAAAATTTACAAGTTAAATTTCTGAGATATATAAAGCAACAAACATATACAAGATGCTTCTGAATTAGTGACATGATTGACTCAATATATGTATTGGCCTCTATATATCATAACTCATCAAGTCTTGCTAGTTGATTTCTTTCTGATGACGAACAAATGGATATATTAATTGGTTGAATAGAGGAATTAAAACGACAAACCGGACCCGCCCAGCTTTTCTTCGTCACTCTGGACAATTTCTGTTCCATCCAACGGCTAAAATAATGCACCCAATCTCTTACTTCACTTTCTACCGTTATGGTATTGATTCATCCTGATATTATCAAATTATGCTTATAAATAGGACGTATCTCTTGTGTACTTTATACTTTATATAATGAGTAAAACTGAAACTGACTCTTTCTTATTTTATAATTCTTTTCTTTGTTCTTCTTTTCCTTAATTACATAGTAAGTCTAAGAATAATAATAATTTTTGAATAACTGTATGATAAATCATAGCTTATACTCTCTCTAGTTGTTAATGTAGAACTTAATTGAGAAGTTGATATTGTCCTAAATATAAGATTTCTTTTAAATATTTACCAATGTTTTTTTTAAATTAGTCCTCTTGATGTTCCCCAACAATAATCAAGTAGGAGAGAGAGAAATGTAATTTAAGAACGTGATTATGGTATTTTAGGAAAAAAAAACATGTATTATCTATCATAATCTAGTCAAAATTAGTTAATTAAGCCTTACATTAAGGAACAACCAAGTAGTTTAGCTGATACGTTTGTTATATCTAAGTGCATACTACACAAAATGGAACAGCGAAAAATATGGGAAAAAACAGAATTAAAAAAATGAACCACACAAAATTAAAATGGCAAGTAACCACAACCTGTCCCTCGTTCTTCATTGCAGTTTGCGAAAGCCATTAGTAAAGGAAGGAGTGGACATCGAACATTAACAATGACTAATCCATCTAGCATAATCCAAATAAATATCTAGAAGGACAATTATTCCAATGTTTTCAAATTCAATTAAAAGGATGCTTACAAGAGAGAGATAGCGAAGAAAAAGTGATATTCTTCAGTTACTTAACGTAAGAATTAGATAATGTGTATCTTAATTTTTTAAAATACTATTATTAATCATTTATATTGGAATTGATATTGATGAAAACACCTTGCTGACAGAAAAATTCTCTCGCAACATATTTTGCGACAGAGTTACCAATGGAATTTTTCCTTCTCTAATTTTGTCGCTAAGAGTTTTTTTTTTTGTGAACGTTAGAGATGGATAAGCGATAAAAATTAAGGGCGCCAGATTTTTTAACTACTTTTTTGTGACAAATCTAACGATAAAATTTGTGATAGATTAATGATGAAATCTAAACTATTTTCCCATAATTAAACATCACAAAATCATTTCTTCCCTTGCATGAGCAGTGTCTACCAGCAACTCATGAACAGTAACTTTATGTCAAAAATCTCATACAAGCTCAAATAAACTCAAACGAACTACCAATAAATTCCAAATCATGCATAGAGTTTATTTCTATCATCTATTGCCCCTAAATCCCACTCCTCATTTTCTCTCTAAAAACCTAACTTTTACAGCAGTAAAACACTCCATAAATCTAAAAAAACCACTAGGATTAAGGGGAAAGTCTTGAAATCATGGAATCGAAGCACTTCTCTATCGATTTTTCAAATGTGTACACTATTTGAAATCAAGTATCATGCACGGTTAGATTACAAAAGGATCTGATCCTATCGCTTGAGCATGAGGAAATTACAGATGAATTCACAGATGATCCAGCTGTATGTGCGCACGTGAAGAAAACAAGTGGGGAATAAGTAGAAATTGCAAATCTAACCATAAAGTATTTTGTCAAGCATATTTAGCTTCATAAACTAGTTTTTTTCTCTCTAAACTCTTGTATTATATGTGAATATGTGATAATGAAATTCTATTTTAAGGCATAAGGTAGGTATTTAAATGGGCTTGAAGGGTTATAAGTTAATTTGGATGCTCATCTCTTGTAGTTTAAATGTTAAATTTAATTCTTAAGATTATACGATTATCTAACACAAGTTTAATGTCAGTCTCTAGGTCTGTTTAGTACAAGGAGATGAGAGGGGAAATAATTGAAGGCAAATTTTTTTTTTTTGAGTTACATTGTAAGAAAATAAAGAAGTGGGGTTAAATTTTTTAACTTAATTTTTTACCTTTTTATTTTACACCTTATTTTTATTAAAATTTTATAATCCAACTTCAATTATTTTTTAAATTCAGCTCACAAAACTATTCCCTCCCCTCACTTCCCCCTCGTCTCCAAGTCCCTCGCACCAAATGGTCGATAAGACTTTGAGTGTCTTTAAGTAATTAATTGGCAATTTAACTCAAAAGGAAGAAAATGGTTCTGTCATTATTCATTAATTTTATAATAGCTAATCATTTGAACTAAACTTTATTTGTTTTTCAAAGTCTATTAATAGGAGGAGAGCATAATGCAAATTGAGAGGATGAATCAGGATCTAAGTCATCTCATATAGGAACTACAACTTTGCCTTCATTGCCTACAAATTGTATGAATTCAATTGCATCAGCAATATAAAGTGTTCTCGCATCATGTCAGAACCAAGATTAAAATGCAAGCATTCAACCACCTCCAATAAATAATATTAAGCAATACTACTAGTGATTAACTCACAACACACATAGAAGAAAATACAATGGATCAAATTGAAATATGACATAAACTTACAAGACCAAATATATATTTAGCCTAATTATTCTCCTACCACAAAAATAATCACCCAATATAAGGGAGTGCCTTATTCCTATATTAAGCAACAATTATATCAATTAAAGCCCAAAATCACTAACAAAATCTCATTAAATCATCATTAATATAGGATTAGTTTATCAGATGCATATGCTTTTAAGTGGCCTAACTTTCAAGTAGGTGGCAAAAAAGGCTTCAACTCCATCAAGTCTTTTGGTTGAATACAGTCCTTTTATTTGAAACAATTCTATTTAAAGCATCGTTGGACACTTTGAAGACTTAGAACTAGGCCTTAAAAAACCTACAAACAGGATCAGGCCAGTCTCAAACTTTATCATACATTTGTTTTGACTTTAAAATATTACCACCACGGTCTTTATTATAATTTTTTTGCCCAAATTCTTCATTATAAAATACCTTTAACTAACTCACATAATGAGAAACCAAGGTTAAATAATTAAATATGTCCTGAATTTATTGAATTTTTGAAATTTACTCTTATTAAAATTCTCTCTATTTATAATCATAAATCATTCTCACATCTCTTCCATCGTTTTCTCTTGATTAAAGTATACATTTGATCCTTTAAATTTACGTCAAGTTTTAGTTTGGTCCCTATATTTAAAAAGTATACTTTTAGTTCTTTTTATGATATTGTAAAGTTATGCTTCATTCCATTTATATGTCTTTGTGATGGTGAAGAACTATATCATGCTAAATAGAAGGTATCCCTTATGTACTCAAGATAATGAAGAATATGCTTCATTCCATTTATATGTTTTTCTACTTCAGCCTTATATATCTTAAAGGTATCTAGTGCCTCATTTTTATTATGAAACATATAATCATACATAAATCGTGAGTAATCATCGATAAAAGTAATAAAATATTTTTAACCATATGCAGTTAAATCAGGACAACATATATATGTGTATATGATCTCAAGTAAGTCTAAACTTCTTTCAGACCCTTTATGTGACTTGTTGGTTTGCTTTCCTCTAATGCAATCCACACAAGAAACAAGATCCGAACGCTCTAATGATAGAATGACTTCGTCTTAAGTTAGACTCTTGATTCCATCAATGGAGATATGACCCAATCTCCTATGCCACAGGCTAATTGAATTTTCATTGATGGCACTTTGTTTAATACCATGTGTAACAGATAAAGCGTGAGGTAAATCAAAAATAATTCTAAATAAACCATTATCCATAACAATATCTAAAGTAGGAACTAAATCTTTACTAATAAACATATGATCTTTTGAAAGGTTTAATCCATAGCCAAAAAGGAATTAACCTAGATATAAAAATTAAATTCTTCTAATTGAAAGAGGGTACATAAAAAGTCTCAAAAAGATCTAAAACATAATTATTAGATATATTATCCTTAATGTTCCAATAGCTTTCACATCATCTCCTATCCCATTGCTTGAAAAGACTTTTTCCTCATTGGATTTTGGAGGTCGACTGTTTAGAAAGCCCTGCATGGTATTAGATATGTGGATCATGGAATCAGTATCCATCCACCAAGTGTCATCATTAACTGAAGTATAATGAGATTCAAATGCAGCTGATCTCTAGTCGATTTGAGGCCAAATTTAATACTCAAATTATGTAAATAGTGGCACAATCTCGAGGTTGATCTCTAAGGAGCCTAAATGTCTCTATGAAATTAGTTGGCAAATTAACTCAATAAATTAAAAGATGAAACTAATTCTATTTGCATATTTTGAATAAGCAACATTATCTAACTATTGTTTATTTTGGTTTCCTTATCAATGAAATTGGAATACTCTAAGGTAGGAGCAAAGAAATGAATTAATATCAAGAATGCTTCCTAAGAGTCTATGAATCAACCTTCATCGCTTATCAATGGATGAGTTCTTAACTGTCACTATGAAACTGATAGTAAGCATATATCTGGCCACTTCCAAAAATAACATCGATCGACATTACTCATGTATTATTCACTATCCAAAGCTTTGAAACTCAATCAAGTCCAAAATTACAGAATAGTTATTCTAAATCAAGAAATCTCCAGACAGTTAACAAACTGATCAGAATACAACAATCAGTAAAGGATGAACACATCACATATACTTCACTAATCAACACAATGTTAAACTCCAAAGTATAAATCTAAAGAAAAGATAAGTGATAAGAATGAACTCCCTATCAAACTGAAGCTCTGGACCATCATATCTCCAAGGGAAGCAAAGAAAAACTCAGCTGGACATGAAGTGAGATGTAGCAGCAACGAACTGGCGACAAAATACTACCGTGGATGGTTCTAAGAGTAGTAATGTGTTTGCAATTGGAACCTCCTGATGGAGAGGGTTTTGGATCTCTAAGAATTGGGGTTGAAATGAGATGGGCAAGAAAAATGGGACCAGGTGAATGTGGTCTAGAGGTCCAAGACAATCCAAGAGAGAGGAAGACTCACGATGCAAATAGCTCTCTTCCTCCAACATAATGTTGTTATCAGCAGATCTGAAAGAATGGATGAGTGATGGAGGTTGCAGAAACCTCAGTACCTCAGTGAGTTGTTGTTAGGAAATGAATATCTCCTGGGTAAAGGGCTGCAATCTCTAGATTAAAGGGTGAACAGTGGTGAAGCAACCGTAGTACAGGAAGGAGAGAGATGAAGTAGATGCTGGTGATGGTATGAGATCAGAGACGATAACGAGGCAGATGGAGAGAAGCGATTGCTTCTCACGGTCACAAAGTTGAGTGGCCAAGGTGCAGTTTATTCCCCCTTCATGCATTGCTCTGGACATATGGATAGATGGAGTGATGGAGTGGTGGAGTGATAGAAGGATGGAGCTACAAGAATCTCTGCAGCAAAAAATGATGTGTCGCCAGGAGGTGAAAAATCTGCTGGGTAAGGGGTTCTTCTCTATTGGATAAAAGATTATCTGGATAAAAGAGTGCAACCTCCTTTCTACTGTTTCCAGTTGGTTTTCAACCAGTTCTATTGCATCTGTTATTTTTGGGCCCACTGTTTAGTTAGCTACACACGTGGGATTTACTGCAGCTTGTGTGGACGTTAGCTTTAGCAAAGGAACTATTGGCTGAAGCATGTAGCACAGAGAGCATTTGGTCTTCGTTGGCTTTAGCCAAAATGTCTATTGGATGAAGCATGTGGCATAGAGAGCATCAGGACTTCGTTGGCTTCAGCCAAGATGTCTGTTGGATGAAGCATGTGGCATAGAGAGCATCAGGACTTCGTTGGCTTCAGCCAAGATGTCTGTTGGCTGAAGCATGTGGCATAGAGAGCATCAGGACTTCGTTGGCTTCAGCCAAGATGTTTGTTGGCTTTAGCATATGGCACATAGAGCATTTTGAAGCTTTGATCCCTTAGAATTAACTCCCTAATGTCCTACATATTAACATAAACATGATATAATCTTGTGCATTTGAAATAATGATTTAAGAAATGGTAAAATATCTCAAACTTAGCATTAATTCCTTTAAGCTCTTATTACACAAATATCCTCTAATCGACTCATTTAAGCTCAAATAACATACCAAGAGGTCAATATTAAGTGAAATTTCTTCATACGAAATATGGATTTATCAAATTCCCCCACACTCACTTTTTGCACTCCGGGCAAAATAATGACATAAGATTGAGTCTCAAGCTCTAAAAAAATTGATACTAATCCAAAACGATCCATGCTAATAATGATTTTGCAATTTAATCAAAGGGTTAGATGATATGTGAGAGTCCTTACAGGGGAAAGTGTTTCACTCACTCTCATCAACATGGGTTCTTTCTCTCAAAGTCATGAAATTTAGGCTTCACCATAAGCTTGTAACTATCCTACATCTCCACTACTCAAATGCAACAAGGTTTTGTGAATTAAAGGGTCTTTATAAGGGTTGTATTGTTGGATAGGCTTAGTGATGAAATGGAGATACATGTCAATTATTAATGAGCATGCACATGCAATCTTCTAGAACTGTGGTGCCTACTGTCAAAAAGACTCATAAAGCCATGTACTAAGCCAATCTCAAGATATATACACCGAACATATGCATATCAAACAAATATAACTATTTGTCATTGCAATCTCTCTGTTCTCATGTATGTCCATGTATAATTTTTTTCTTTCATCTCTCTTTTTTTATTTTTTTCTTTTTCTAATGACATTGAAATTTTCTTTTCTTCTCCCCTTTTTTTACACTCACCACACTTCTTTTCGCTCCTTTTTTCATGTCCGTTTCTTTTTTACTTCTCTTTTTTTCATCTCTCTTTTTTTTCAACATCCGAATGGTCCAGTGAGGGATTCCTCTTTTTTCAATAGGAACTTCAATTGATGTAAAACAAATTATATTCAAATGAACAGTTGGAACAATCAACTGTCCCATTGATTCCTACCATGTATCAAACAAGCATTTGGTAGCTCAAAATGTTCAAAGCTCTCTTAATAGTCAAACATGCAATGCTCATTAATCAAGGTTGGAATTTTAAGGAATGGATAAGGGGCTCAAGGGGTTAAGAAAAGGAAATTAAGATGTGGGTTGCTGTTTGGTTAAGGGGTTTTGAAAGAAATGCCCTTATCATATTCACAATTCCAAGAGCTAATGTGGTCTTGAATTAAGGATTGAGACAAGTTCTAGGAAGTTACTAAAGTTGATGACATCACACATTATTTAAAGAATAATTCAGGCTCAAATTCCTCACACTATCTTACTCACTTCATCTTTGCTCACCAAGACTAATGGCATCGAAATTTAAGCATGAATTGCCAAAGCTTAGTGCTAAGTTCAATGAAATGTATTAAAGACTCATTCTAGTTCCATAATAGCCTAGCATTCAAAAATTCTGATATCAAGATGCAAACATAATTTTTTTTAAAAGGATAGCAAGAAAACAAGACAACTAGAAACCAGAAAACAGGCATTCCTCCCCCACACTTAATCCTTGCATTGTCATCAATGCAAGTTGAAGAAAACAGGGTGACATGTAGTCTCCTAATGTGCAAAAGGGACTGAGCAAAATGGTCACCAAAACAACTAAAAAGGAAATAAAACAGCAGCTAAAAACTACCTGAGGAGAATTTGAAATTGTTTTAATGCATAATCTTCTTCTTGGTAGTACTCCTTCCATGGTGGTGGTTCCAGTTCAATAGGCAACAATCCCACAATATATGGCTCCTTCAAAAAGATCACAAAGTTAGATTTGCTACAACAGCTAAGACAATCCAAAATGTAGTCACTCTCACCAAGAAAAGAATGTAAAAATTGTTGCTGCTCAATGGAACTTATACCTTGTGGTAAGTAACAAGATAGAATGGAATGATAATAATCATGAGCATATGCAACAAACAAAATCAAAGTTTTTGTATTCTCTTTGCAAGTGTCTAAGTGATTTGGTTCATGGAATTTTAAGTCTGGTGGTAAGTCATATGAGAGAATCTTATGGATAGAGTTATGGATAAATTGATGACCCCAAATTAAATTTTAACAAATCTCAATCCTGGGGTTATCAACAATCCTAACTGAATTATGGTAAAAATCACAAATTTCAGGAACCTTAATTTTCAATAATATTGGGTGGTAGATCACATGAAAGAGTTTCTTTGAAGAGTTTATGACCATGTGCAAGTTGTTCAAATGAGAATCTATAAGTGCATAAAGAGGGTTCACATATAAAGCAAGCAATATTTTTAGAACCCATGAAAGAAATTTTCAAATCAGAGAAAGTAACGAGCTTTTGAAGCTCAAGAAACCCCAAATTCATTTCAGATTGAAGAACTTCAGATTTGGGATTTTGCTTTTCATTAAAGCCATTCAGATGGTGCCTTTCGAACTTGGCAGTATGGAGCTCTTCTAGGCATTTTGAACTTGTTCCTTCTTGCATGAGAACTAAGTGGGGAAGTTGCACAATGCTGCCCTCAAATGCTTTAGATAACTTGGGTGGATTCCACTTTCCAATTTGAGCACCTAGATGATTGTCAACAACAACACGTAAATTCTTCAAAAATTGAAATGAATGGAAAATGCTTACAGTATCTTGCACTTGTTTATCCTCCTCTATTTTTTTTTCAATTTGTGAAGAGCTACTTGTTTATTGGCCCTGTATTCTGCACCATTTCCTTTCTTCTGCAGCAAATTACTCTTAACCACATCAAGTATTGCACTTCCAGAATGCAAATCAGGCTCATATTCTCTATTTAAACCTTCACAGTGTTGCTGGTAAAAGGATTCTAGGCTGAAACTCTGATTTTCCTCATGTAGCTCATTTGATTCATAAACTTGGTGTGGTAATAAAGATTGATCAATTGCAAAATAATTTGCAGTAACATTAATCATCTCATTGTCAGCTATATTCCCTTCTTGTTCACCTTTTGCATTTTCATCCTCTATAGTACCAAGGGCTTCAATTAAGTTTAGAATGAGCCTTCTTGATGTAAGCAACAGCTGTCATCTTCACTGGATATTATAGCTTCAGAATTTGCATTAGCACTAACTACTTCCCTTATGTTATCAATATGCTCCATCTCTTCAGGTACAGTCTGTAACACACCTTAACTAACCCCTCTTATTTTCATTTTATGCTGATTTAGAACCACCTTTAGGCCTTGAATGACTTAGAGTAACCCAAGAATGAAAAATAAAAAATTTCAAGTTTTGGGGTTACTATTCACGTCACTATTCACAGAATTTTGGCCCAACTTTGAAAATTCATAACTAATTGTAGAAAAATCAAAATCAAGTGGTTCCAATTTATATTTGAGGCATACAAGGTCCTCTAAAGAGGAAAAATACTCATTGGATTAGAAACTTGCTCAGTTGAATTAGTTTATTACATAGAATTTCACTGTTCATTTGGTAATTTTTCATTTTTCCAAGGTTTTCCCCTGATTTTTCTCCAACTTTGGAACATCATATCTTCTCGTGCAAAACTCCAAATTCAGTGTTTTTTAGCTCAATTAAAATCTTGCAATATGAACTATTTTTCTGGAAAAATTCAACTCATTTAGAGTTTGTTTGCTATATTTCACGTTATCCCAAAGTTATGGTTTTCACCAACCTTACAACAACTTTTATGAAAAGTTATGACTTTCTTTTCTTCCTTTTTGGCATGCTTTTCTTTTTACCTCTTTTATTCTTGGTTCACATGCATTTATAGATATGTAAAGCATGTATTCACATCACTTTGACTAACATCCATGGTGAGGTTTAATTTTTACAAAACTAAATGGGAATTCATATAAAATCATACATTAATGTACATAATTAAAATGCCAACATAAGGACACCATAAACTTGCTTTAAGTATCATTAATCTTGTCCTTACCCTTTGATGATCTTCCACCTACATGGTTAGTTGGGGAGGATGAGATTTTTGGCATCTCAATAGCAAAATTATCTAACACACTTTGTGAAAATTGCATAACAACTTCAAATAAAAGTGTGAGTTCATGAAATGTGCAACATGTAACAATTAAATACATATGGTGATATCACACAAAAGCACATATTCACACTTTCAATCATCATAAATTTTCAATACAAGTCATGCATAAATTTTGTAACACCTCCTATTTTCCCCTATATGTTCATATGAGATCACTTTTGAACCACACTTGGGCCTTAGATATCAAAATTTTGACCAACTTGAATTTTCAAAAATGTAAAAAAAAAATGTTGTTACTGTTCACAGGTCATTTTTCCAGATTTCTGGCCCAATTTAAAAGGTTTCATTTCAATCTTAATATTATTTTTCTTTAAATATTCTTCAGGATACAATTTTATTTCAGCATACGGCTTTGATTTATGCCAGTATTGTAAAGGATTATCACTATAATTTTCAGTTATTAATCTCATTATTTTCTGTTCCCATGTTTCTTCAATTAAATGTATTTGTATACTATTTGGTAAATATTGTATTTTTGTTTCTTTTCCTTGTTTTTTAATAAAAGGAGTTTCCATTTTAGAATAAGGCTGTTTTATTCTAGTTGCAGTAGCTTTATGTCCACAAGGTGTTTTAAATAAAACTATTTTATCAAAAAGGCAAAATGGTAAATATCTATTTATAAAGTCTATTCCCAATATAATATCTGGTTTTAAATCATTAAATTGGTAGGCTCTTTCTAAATTTAATTCATGTTGTCCAATCTGTATTTTTCTATTCTCTATTTTATATTTTATTTGTTGTAGAGTACTACTAAATCCTGAAATGTTTATATTTTCTTTAATTAATTTCCATTCATTAGCTGGAAATACTGATTGTTTTATTATGAAAGTTTCAGCTCCTGTATCTATCATAGCATGATATTTTCTACTCATATAAGTTTCGCAATTTATTTGTACTAAAATATAAGGTGCTTTTGCATTTCTTAATGTTACAACATAGCCCCAATTTTTACTTTAAACTTTGGAAAATCATATCTCTCAAAATACACATCCAAATTTCGCAAACCCTATATAATTTTAAAGCTTATGATGTGTAGTTTTTGACTGGAAAGCTTCAGCTTATTTGGGGCTTGTTTGATATTTTTCCCTACCCATGAAATAGATTCATTTTTCAGGGCCTTTAGAACCCTTTAACCTTGAAAACCAATTTTTGTTAAAATGCACCAAAACCTCTTTTTGGTTCCTTAACTCTCCTCTAACATGCATGATTATTCCCTTACCATTCCTTGTTAGTTTTAGCCCATTTTCATGCATGCATCATCACACATCCACATATTACTTTGTGTAGAGGTTTAAGGTTACAACCACAACAACTTCAAGAGAGTTAGCAACTCACATATTTGCACAAAATCATGCAAGCAAGGAGCAACTTCTTCATGCATCAATAATATTTTTCTTACCCTTTGCTTGAGCTTCCATCTACATGGTTAGTTGGTGGGGAATGAGATTTGGGAATCCCAATAGCAAAACTACATAATCAAAACATTGTGAATGTGCATACATAACTTTGATGCATGTGTATGATCATATAAGCATGTGACACATCAAACTACACTTTATCAAGCATATGGCCATAGCATAAAAGTCACACATCATACACAAACCATGCACTTTAATCATCATAAAAGTTCATGTAACATTCACAACTCATTTTCATAAACATAAGAGGATATTAGTAGTCTTGCTACCTTTACTTTGCTTTCCTTTACCCAACTTCAAAGTGTTCTTGGATATTTTTCAAAGATTATCTTGGAGATCTTAAAACCCTAAAAATCATGGCATAACATCCATATAATCATCAATATGCAACAAAATTTGCAAAAACGCACAAAACCTCTTTTGGTTTTCTAAGAGTCTTACAAGTTCAAGACTTGATTTTTATGGCCCTTAAGGCTTCTAAAATCTATTTCTTAGCTTTACCCTACACAAAACATCATTTTAAAACCAATGGAACCATAAAAACACCCAAAATCACAGCCTTCTATTTTTTCTTGGCTTGACCAAAAACAGCAACAAAAAGTGGAAAAATGGGTTTTCAAACTTTGTTCTTGTAACCATGTGTTCTCTTGCTTCCAAAACCCCTTTTCTTAACATTGATCAACTCAAATACACCTCTCCTTAAGCCAAACAAAATTTGGGCAGCACCTCCGCATAAAATGGAGCTTCCCATAATTTTTTACAACAACTCAAGCAACCAACAACAACCAACAACATAGCTTTTACTACTCAAGAAACAACTTGCAACCATTTACCACCTTTAAAGCCTTCTCTTTTCCATTTTCAACTCTTGAAATCCTAGCCATCATCTTCCAAAAGAGAGGCTCATTCAAGAAAACAAACCAAGAAGAAGGTAGTAGAGGATTGCTAGCTTGAGAAAAGATGAAGATTTGAGAGCTTGAATGGTTACCTTGTGTGTGCTAGCTCTCTTTTTCTCTTTGGAAGCTTGAAGATGGTGTTTTTGGCTAGAGAGAAGGGAGAGAATTTTAGACCTAAGAGAGAGAGGGAGAGGATGGCAATGGAGGGAGAAGAGAGAGGAATTTGTGTTTTAATAATTCCATGTAAAATGAATGTGTGGAGGATAAACATTCTTGGACCCCAAGTGGAAATACTTGATGGATATGGTGCCACTTGACTCCAATTAATTGCTTGCTGTAAAGTGACTTTTCAGACTCCCTTGCTGGTCTGGTTGGGCTAACTGGTTCTCTGCCTGGCCAGTTACTTGATCCGGTGGCACGCATTTCCTAAAGTAACCTTTACTCGGGTAACTTTCTTTTTACTTTTTCCGGAGGCTTTATTTCTCACATGGCGCCATCCCCTAGGCCTCCTTGCCTAGGTGGCATTATGTCCTAGCCCAAAACATCTCCAGATTTCCCTTGTAACTCGTCAGGATTCCTCGATTTGCGTACAACACCGTAAATGTGCTTCCTGCTGCCAATTTGACTTAAGGGCATAGAAAAATTCCATATTTTCCCTGATACTCCAGCTCTTTTCCATTCCTCAAAATTCTTCCCGGATTTTCCATAATTAATTTTCTAAGAAAATACTTTTTCGGGGCTTTCGAGCACTGTTGTTCTCCGTACCGAGTAATAATTTTATTAAATACTTTATGACCCAACTAAACTTTTTTCAGTTCGGGTCTCCAGCGTTTGAGTGCTTCTGCTACCTCAAATAATTACTTCTCCGTCTTCCAGACCTCTAAAATCCCTTAATTTATGGAAATGCCATTATTCTTTAAACTTTGCCCATATTACAAAAATGCCATTACCTTTCCTACTTCTCTCATAATTACCAAAATGCCATCACTTTTTCTACTCTTTCTTAATTCCAACCTTTTTTCTACTCTTTCTTAATTCCAACCTTACCCTTGGTTGGCATTGACATTTTTGGTGAACTTTGACTTTTTGGTCAACTTTGCCTTTTGGATCGACTTTGACTTTTTTGTCAACTTTGACTTTTTGTTGACTTTTGACCAAATTACCAAAATATCCTTATTATTTGATGATATTTTATGCCTTAGGCCTTTTAATCAAAATGACGGTTTTACCCTTGTCATTTAGGCCAAATGGCCCTTTTGCCCCTTAGTCATTTTTACTTAGAATTCTCAAGACTAGGGATTTAGTCAATTATAATCTTTCTTGTCTTGAGGCATTTTCCTTTCTGTATTTCTATATCCATGGGCATTAAATCATCACATAATTATCGGCTTAGCCTCTATTTTCCACTCACAGGAATATACGGATATTACAAATTCATACATATTTTTAAAGCAATTTAACTTAAGGTTACAGGGTTTTGCTACCTTTAGCTCTTAGTCTTTCCCTTAACTTTGATGCTTTCTTGATCACTTGAGAAATTAATTCCTTGCACAAAACTCTTGCCTACATAATGTACAACTTATGGCCATTAAACATAAGCCATTACTAAAATAAGAATCACTTTAAAACTTTATCAAACTTCCTCTTGAATCCTTTTGCTTCCTAGAGGGTTTTAACTTGTCATATGGATTGATAATGCTTCCAAATTCCTTGGCTCACTTTACCCCTACACAATTTCTCATTTTAAAGCCAATGGAAGTATTAAAATCATCAAAAACACACTTCTTCCTGCACTTTCCAGATCTGGACGAAAATTCCAAAAGAAGAGAAAAATGTTTCTTTTCAAACTTTCATCACATTCTAGCACTTATTCTTGCTCCCAAACTCATTTTCATGTGTTGTTTGGTTTAAATACAACTCTCCCACATCAAATGGAAATTTTGACAGCATTTCCGTTAGGGTTTTGAAATCCCAAAATCCACAAATCATCAAACAACAACCAAACAACCACAATATATATACCAATATACTCCTTACAACACAAGGAGCATTTTGCACATAAGTATTAGCTCTAACTCCCTCTCTTTCTTACTCTTGGCATCAAGAACACTAACTTGGGATCTTGAGAAATTTATTCAAAATTCTAAGACCATAGATAGGAAGAGGAAGTCTCAAGCTTCAAGAAAAGGTATAGGATTAGGTGCTTAAGCTTGATACCTTGAGTTTTGTTGAAACTTTTCTCTTCTTTTCTTCCATGAAAATGGCTGAACTTTGGCTCTCTTTTTTGTCCAGGTTTCGTGCAAATGGATTGGAGAAGAAGGCCAAAATTTGTTTTATTAAAACCTTCATAAAAATATGGATGGCCAAGATTGAATCTTGAAATTAAAACTTGATCTAATGGCCTCATATTAAGCCACCACTTTGACATTTGCTTACTTCTAATTGGTCTTCATAAAGTGGTAATAATGGCTTCACATGGGGTTAAAAATCTGGTTGTAACTTTGGTTACACTAATCAAACCGGTTACCAATTGGTTACTTTTACCATTATAACTTTCACCGGTAAAAGTAACATAATTTCAGTAAATCTTTTTCCACTTTTCTAAAGATGTTTTTTTTCCTTATTAATCTCCATAATTCATTTACCAATATATTAAAAATATTTTCCCAAAAATACCCTTGAAATTCATAAAAAATAATAGAGTAATTTTATCTTGCCGAAAATCCCCGAAAACGTATTTTCGACGGGCAATTAACTTTTAGGGAACTAAAAATTTCACTTATACTCTAGCCCTTTTCCTTTCATCAAATTTCCCTCCGGATTGTCTAAAATTAATTTTTGAGCAAAATTATATTTTCAAGATTTTCTGGTATTTTTCCCTCAGTTTTGAAAATTCGCCTTAATTGTATATTGGGTAATAATTTTATAAAGTGTTATAAAATTCACTTTATTTTTCTTTGCCCTAAACTCAACTGATTATAAAATTCACTTTATTTTTCTTTGCCCTAAACTCAACTGATTAAGGTCTCCTAATACCTCAAATAATTATTTTCGGCCATTAAATTTTCAAAATTCTATAAATAAAAATCTAGGCCGATTTTCAGTAATACGTCAAATCTTTATTAATCAGTGAGTTCTACTCTATCTTTTGGGCATCTATGACTTTTTTTGATATTTTGGTCAACTGTTTGACTTTGACATTAACTTTGTCAAATGACCAAAATGCCCTTACATTTCTTTTAATTACCAAAATGCTCTTACTTTTAACTTTTCGTAATTCCCATTTTGCCCTTGACTTTTTCACCCTTGATGTTTTGTTTATTGACCTTTGGGTCCTTCCCAGGAGGTCACCCATCCCTATCCTTACTTTACTCCAGGGTGAGCACGCTTAACTGTAGAGTTCTCATAAAATTTCTCCCGTTGAGCCAGGTCTGACTTTGGGTTATTCAGCCCATCGGCATCATCTTTTTCGGTGCTTTCTATATGTGGGCTCAAAGTCAACTTTTGACTATTGGTTTGACCCTTTTTTATTCAATGACCATATTGCCCTTACTCTTTATGCTTAATGACGTTTGTGTCCTTAGCTTACATTCTTAGTAATTTCAAAGCCTTAGGACTAAATTGACCAGGGTCTCTTTGTCCATTGACATCTTCTCTTTCTGTACGTTTATTTATGGTCCTTATCTTATCTCATATCTATCAATTTGACCTCTATTTCAATTTATAGAAAAGGGTGGGTATTACATAGTCACTGTGGTAACATTGACTTGCTCTTTATCCAGAGGTTGAGCAGTTCCTTCTTCACACTTAGAATTCTTCCATATTAAACCATTTAGTAACATGCTCATGGAACTAGCAAGTTCTTCAATTTCTTTTTCTAATACCCTGGAACTCCCAAACATTTGTGCTTCAAGAAGTAATTCATAGCGTTGCTTGTCCAATTTATCATAAGCTTTCCTTAGATTATCATTATGAGAGCAATTTCTTCCCATGTGGAAAGGTGACTTGCAGTAACAACAAGGAAATTCCGAAGGTGAATCATTAGCCTCCTGTGGCTTTTGAGGGCAACCCCATTCATCATGCCAATATGAGTTGCAGTATCGGCACTGTGGTTCATCAAGTTCTTGAGATATTGGAAAAGAATTCCTACAATTCATATTATTGTTAGGAAAATTATAATACAAGCAAGGATATGAATTATATCTTCCATTATTCCAACTCCAAGCCATGAAATATATATATATACATGTTAGAGTTCAAAAATCGTCAATATAACTAGTGACAACAAACAAAGTAGAAGAGCAGACCAGATTTTTTTTTGTATAAGAGTTTCCTTGCTTCTATCCATAAACTCAAGAAAAGAAAAATATTACTGACAGTAAACAAGCAAAAAGCAAATTAGATTTATTAAAAAAATATAGAGGAACCATAGAAAAAAATGTTAGATTGCAGTGTGAGCACACAAGTATGTGAAAAACAGCAATGATAATGCGTAGGTTCACAGGCTAAGGGTTTAACTCCTATCAGGGTGTGTAGTAGTATGTGGCCACTGTTAGAGAGTGTTTTTTTTTATAGTTCAAATGCACAATGTAGAACTAGAATCAACTAGCAGGACATGGGTGAAAATTTTTCTAGTAAGAGAAGTATCGGAAAGTTTCAAAAAAATTAATTTGTCAAGAGCAATAATGCTTGATGTCATTGCAGTGAAAAACCACACTTGTTCTTGTAATTTTCTGTTTCAGAACAACTCTACTTCATGCCATAAGGATTTATAGCAACAATAGTGAACAAGTAATGTTATAAGAAAGGCTCTTTATAGATCACTACTTCACTGTTTTCCGGGGTGCAGAAGTGCTAAAATTTGCTTTGGTCAAACAAACTCAAAATGCTCAAAACAGCGAATAATTTCTAGTTCCAGCAGTAAATAATTGTTCACAAAATCCAGAAGCAGTTTGCAAAATTCCCCCGCCATAAAGTTGATTGCTGCATTCAAGATGTGAAATAGGCGCAGCAAGTTTAGTTATACTTGCCTTCTTCTTCAAACCAGTGTAATGATAGAATGGATACACACTTTCATGCAAGTCTCAACAGCAAGAGAAATAGAAGTGTAAAGATGCAGTAAAATGTGCGCTTGAAATTCCAATTTCAAGACATGAAGTATACATTGATATTAAGGTTCAATAGTAGTCCATATAATCAATGAGTATATGGGGTGCACAGAGACAATAATGCTATAACACATATTCCAATCAGCCACAATAGAAAAAATGTTACAACATCCAAAAATACACATCATTCCCAATATCCACTTCCAAAGAGAACAAGATAACATGCAATGGTTTAAACAAGTGCCAAGAAATACCAAAGGATTGGCTAACCAGTCAAATTAATTGAGTTAAACTGAATCTATTTTTCCAAAATTGTAACAGTAGCAATTTTCTACTGTTAAAGGGTGTTTTCACAGCTTACATGTCCTATGCACAACCCGAATCAATTAGAAGAGTGCAGCAATTCAGATTCAATTGTTCAAAACAACAGTTTCTCATTTTGATTAACTTTCATTCAAGTTCCAAGAATAATGCCACAAGAAGATGTCAACCACAAATCTTCACAAATTCTAGCATCAATTCCGAATCATAACAAGAAGCCATAAAACCAAGAATCTGAAATTTTTTTCTGTTCATAAAGAGATAACCAACGTATAAGAAAAAAAACTCAACCTGCCTATTGCTAAAAAATGAAAATTAATGAGGAAAAGAAAAACTCTCCTATCCTAAATAACTTTGCAAAAAAAAGCTACCAACTAAAAACCAATGAGACAAAGCTCCTAGGCAACGGCGCCAAAAATTTAACCAAATTTAATACTCAAATTATGCAAATAATGGTACAATCTCGAGGTCAATCTTTAAAGAGCCTAAATGTCTCTATGCAATTAGTTAGCAAATTAATTCAACAAATGAAAGGATGAAACTAATTCTGTTTGCATATTCTGAATAAGCAACATTATCTAACTATTGTTTATTTTGGCTTCCTTATTAATGAAATTGGAATACTCTAAGGTATGAGCAAAGAAATGAATTAATATCAAGAATGCTTCCTAGGAGTCTATGAATCTGCCTTCATCACTTATCAATGGATAAGTTCTTAACTGTCACTATGAAATTGATAGTAAGCATATATCTGGCCACTTCCAAAAATAAAGTTGATCAACATTACTCATGTATTGTTCACTATCCAAAGCTTTGAAACTCAATCAAGTCCAAACTTAGAGAATAGTTATTCTAAATCAAGACGTTCATCTCCAGACAGTCAACAAACTTATTAGAATACAAGAATCAGTGAAGGATGCAAACACATCGCGTATACTTCACTAATCAACACAATGTTAAACTTCAAAGTGTAAATCTAAAACAAAGATAAGTGACAAGAATGAATTCCTTGTCAAACCGAAGCTCTGGCTCATCATATCTCCTAGGGAAGCAAAGAAAAACTCAGCTGGACATGAAGTGAGATGCAGCAGCAATGAAATGGCAACAAAATGTTGCCATGGATGGTTCTAAGAGTAGTGATGTGTTTGCGACTGGAACCTCCAGATGGAGAGGGTTTTGGATGTCCAAGAACTGGGGTTGAAACAAAACGGGCAAGAAAAATGGGACCAGGTGAATGGGTTTTGGAGGTCTAAGACAATCCAAGAGCGAGGAAGACTCAAGATGCAGATAGCTCTCTTCCTCCAGCGTAATGGTGTTCTCAGTAGATCTGAAAGAATGGATGAGTGACGGAGGGTGAACAGTGGTGAAGCAACCGTAGAACAGGAAGGAGAGAGACGAAGTAGACGCTGATGACGGTCTGAGATCAAAGATGGCAACGAGGCAAATGGAGAGAAGCGATATCTTCTTGTAACACACCTTAACTTAACCTTTAGCTTCATTTTATATTAGTTTGAAACCAAAGGGAAGCCTCAATTGGATCAAAAGGGTCCAAAAGATTTAATTTGAAAACTTTCAATTTTTGAAAGTTACTATTCACTGGTTTTAGGACTAACTTTGAAAATTCATAACTAATTATGGAAAAATTGAAGTTGAGTGCTTCCAATTTCTATTTGAAGCTTATAAGTTCTTTTATAGGAGAAAAATACTCAATGAGTCACTAGCCTTCCCAATTGATACATTTTAATTCGAGAAAAAGCACTGTTCATTTGGTCATTTTTCTATTTTCCCAGGTTTTTCAGTAATTTTCTTCAAAATTTGAAACCTTATAACTTTCTGTACAAAACTCCAAATTCAGTGTTATTTAGCTTGTCTTAAAGCTTGCAATGTAAACTATTTTGCTATAAGTAACTTGTTTGGAGTCCATTTGCTCTATTTCACATCAGGACGATGTAGGGGGTTTGACCAACTTTACCTCCAGCACTTGGTTAATTTTTAGCCCTACTTAACTTCACTCATCATCATATTGATTTCTAAACTATACTTAATCATATTAACCTATGTGATTAGGTATACTTAGAGCATATATCATTTGTCATAAGTCCATGATACATGTACAAGTTAGATTACATGCTACATTACAAACTTTAACAATAACAACATAAAATTCATAATAAAGTCCACCACATTACACATCAAACTTGGCTTCATGAATCAATCATTTTCTCCTTACCCTTTGATGTGCTTCCACCTAAAAATTTGGTTAGGGGGGGAGGGTGAGATTTTTGGAAATCCCAATAGCAAAGCTTACTAACATACATAGAAAATTGCATGACATATTTTAAGTTCATAAAGGAATGTCTAACAAGGTAAAATGTGTACCAAGCACATATCAATGCATATAGCCATAGCATCATGTCACTCATAAACAGATTCAACAATGTCATAAGTACAATAAAGTCATGCACATCATTAAGGTAATTTCATAATAATGCTAGATAAAGTTAGAAAACTTTGCTACCTTTGTTTCTTAACTTTTCTTCTTTACTTTGAATTCTTTTTTGGGCTCTTGGAAATTCACCCTCTTGAACCAAATTCTTTATCTACACAATGGACAATATAATGGCTATTAAACATAAGCCATTTCCAATGTAAGAAACAATGTAAAATCCCCTTAAATCATTCCTTAAATTTCATAACCTTAGAACATCAAACTTGTCTCTATGATTTTTCTGATGCTTCCATAAACTTGAGGCCTCTTATACCCTATATAAAAACTCATTTTGAATCCATTGGAAGCATCAAAATCATCAAAACAATTTATCTCTCCCATTTTTTCCAGATAGGGCGAGAGGTATCACACATATTCAACAACATTGATTTTTCAACTTCCAACACTTATATCCTCATGTTTTTGCTTTCAAACTCTCATTCATGCATGGTAAAACTTGATTCTAACTCTCCTACATCAAGAGGAAATTTGGGCAGCACCTCCCCTATTTATTCATGATTCCCCAATTTACAAAAATCACAAAACAACTTCAAACAACCACAATATATTTATATATATCAATATGCTCCTTACAACAAGAGGAGACATTTGCAACCACTTAATGGTTCTAAATCTTCTCTTTCTCACTTTATTGTCAAGAACCCTAAGTTATGGAACTTGAGCAAGAGGAATCAAATCAAATTTTGGAACCATGGAAGTTGAAGAGGAAGTTACAAGGAAGAGATTGATATATAGATTGAGATACCATCTTCACATACCTTGATTTTCTCTTGAACTTGCTCCTCTTCCTCCTTGCTATAATGGCATCTTTGCTTCTCTTTTTTCTGCCCAAATGAGTCTGTCCAAATGGCTAGAAGATGAAGGGAATTTTCTATTTTAATAATTCATGCATTATTGGAATTAATGGCTAAGATTAAGTCTTGCAACATAAGTGTGATCTAAGGGATGAGATGATGCCACACAAGGGACAAATGCTTGCTTCTTATTGGCCCTCATAAAGTGATAATCATGGCTGTAATTACTGTTTAGAAATATGGTTACCTTAACCAAATTGGATCCCATTCGGTTACTTTTACTGATTGCACTTTTACAGGTAAACATAACTTTATTCCGGTAAATCTTTTTCTATTTTTCTTGAGATATTTTTTTCCTCACTTAATCTCCATATTTTCATCTTGAATATAATAAAATATTATCCCCAAAATGCCCCTTGATTTCCTCAAATTTCATAGGATTATTTTATCCTGTCCAAAATCTTTGAAAACGTACAATCGGAGAGCAAAATTCTTTTAGGGCCTTGAAAAATACTACATTTTTCACTGATTCTCCATCCCTTTTCCTTTTTAAAAAATGCCCTCTAAATTGTCTAAAATTAATTTTTGAAATAATTATATTTCAGGAATTTTCGGGTCTTTTCCCAATTTTCGGGAAAATCGCCTAATTAAATACTATAAAATTTACTGGATTTTCCATATTTTTGTCTAAATTTTTAGAGGGCTCCTGATACCTTAAATAATTATTTTTCCTTTTTCACCCTTCAAAATTATATAAATAAAAATCTAGTTCGAATTCAGAAAATCCTTGTTTTGTGGTTGTGATCAATGAGTCGGGCTCTATCTATGGGCATCTGAAAATTTTGGTCAACAGTTGACTTTTGACTTTGACTTTGTCGAATGACCAAAATGCCCTTCCACTTTCTCATAATTACCATTGTGCCCTTACTATCTCTACTTTTTCCAAAATTACCATTTTGCCCTTACTTTTGATACTGAAATACCTTTATGCCCTTGGTCTTTTATTAAATGACATATGGGTTCCTTCCCAGAAGGTCACCCATCCTTAAATTGCTCCAGGGGCAAGCACACTTAACTTCAAAGTTCCTACCGACTTCCATCCACCGAGCCAAATATGATTCTGCCACTTCCAGCCCAACAGCATCAACTTTTTCCGTACTTTCTATCCGTGAGCTTTAACTTGACTTTTGACTACTAGTTTGACCCTTTTTATCCAATGACCATATTGCCCTTGGTCGTTATACTTAATGACATTTATGTCCCTGGCTTACATTCTTAGTAACCTCAAAGCCTTAGATTAAATTGACCAGGGTCTCTTTGGTCCATTGACATCCTCTCTTTCTGTACGTTCATTTCTGGGCTGTATCTTATCTCATATCTATCGGTTTGGCCTCTATTTTAGTTTACAGAAAATGGTGGACATTACACTTCTCACGGTCACGAAGCTGAGTAGCCAAGGTGCAGTTTATTCCCCCTTCACGCGTTGTTCTGGACGGATGGATAGATGGAGTGGTGGAGTGATGGAATGATGGAGCTGCAAGAATATCTACAACAAAAAAATGATGTGTCACCAGATGGTGAAAAATCTGCTAGTTAAGGGGTTGTTCTCTATTGGATAAAAGATTATCTTCGATAAAAGAGTGTAACCTCGTTTCTACTGTTTCCAGTTGGTTTTCAACCAATTCCGTTGCATCTGTTATTTTTGGGCCCACTGTTCAGTTAGTTACACATGTGTGATTTACTGCAGCTTGTATGGATGTTGGCTTCAACCAAGGAACCTGTTGGCTGAAGCATGTGGCATAGAGAGTATTTGGTCTTCGTTGGCTTCAGCCAAAATGTCTATTGGCGGAAGCATGTGGCACAAAGAGCATCATGACTTTGTTGGCTTCGGCCAAGATGTTTGTTGGCTGAAGCATGTGGCACAAAGAGCATTTTGAAGCTTTGATCCCTCAGTATTAACTCTCCAATGTCCTACATAATAACACAAACGCGATATAATCTTGTGCATTTGAAATAATGATTCAAGAAATGGTAAAATATCTTAAACTTAGCATTAATTCATTTAATCTCTTATTAACACAAATATCCTCTAATTGACTCATTTAAGCTCAAATAACATACCAAGAGGTCAATATTAAGTGAAATTTCTTCATACAAAATATGGATTTATCAACAATACAAGTTGAAAATGTATCTTTCTTTTCAAGCTAAGCCTTAATCTTGAGACAATCAACTTTAATGTGTCCTTTCTTTTTACAAAAGAAGCATATGTCATCCTTCTTATTTGCTGTGTTGACAGGAGGAATCTTGTTTTTCTTCTTATTACTCTTACCCTTATCTTTCTTCTTACCGTTGCTAGCTTCTAGCTTGGAACTTGTAACGACATGAGCTTCCTTATGTGCAGACTTCTCATTCATTAGTAATCTAGTCTCTTCTTAAACATACATGGCCAATAGTTCATCCACTGTCCATTTTTCCTTATGTGTGTTATATGAGACCTTGAAAGCATCGTATGAAGGAGGAAGAGAGTTTAATATTAAATGCGCCAAAAATGACTTAGTAGATTCCATTTTCAAGGGTTTGAGTTGAGATGAGAGGTCCCTCATTTTCATGATGTGCTGCCTTACACCACCAACACCTGTAAGCCTTAAGGTACATAATTCAAACATATTGGCTCTACCCATTTACTTGTCTGATACCTTGAATTGTTCTTCTAAAGCTTCTAGGTACTCTTTGGCAGTTCTGCATTTAGGAATAGCGCTCTTAATCACTCTTAGGATTCTTGATTGAATGAGCTAAAGAGATAATCTGTTAGACCACTCCCATTGATCATATTGATGTCTTGCATCTCGGTAAGTAGAGTTATCAACTGGTTTCTGAGGTTCGTCAACCCTCAAAGCAAGATCCAAGTTCATACATCCAAGATATAATAGAATACTATCTTTCCAATCAAAGTAATTAGTACCATCCATGATCATTTTATTATTTAGATCAGTAATAACCCTAGTGGTAACAGGAGCTGCAAAAAATTTATGAATATACTCCCATTAGTGGTCAACTTATTTGATCCATATAATTACA
Source organism: Vachellia pachyceras (assembly GCA_025593235.1). Taxonomy (NCBI): domain Eukaryota; kingdom Viridiplantae; phylum Streptophyta; class Magnoliopsida; order Fabales; family Fabaceae; genus Vachellia; species Vachellia pachyceras. Next base: position 25,880 of record JANTPZ010146409.1, read on the forward strand.
AGTACGTATCACTAGCATCTACCTGTGGGTAAAGAATACTAGCATATTATGTATTTGTCTAAAATTGATGAAACTAAAGCACAATTATTATTTTCTAATACCTGTGGGCTACTTCGAAAACATAAGGTCATTATATTTCATCCTAATTAAACGTTTGATTATAATTATCTACTTGTGGGTAAAGATAAATTATAATCTTACATTTAATTACAATGATATTCCATAATACTATATGTGATTTATTAATATGCATGCAATTTAATGAAAATTTAATACTTAATATAATTAACAATATGTAACTAGATAACTGAAATTCTCCCACTAATTCATGCTTCATATAAAATTGTTCAAATAAATCTTAATTTAGACAATTTCAGAAAAAAATTATAATTGCCTAAAGAGCAATAATATATAAATTTATAGACAATTTAAATAATTCATACAAGTAAATTATAGAATTAAATAAAGAAACAAATGTAGAGCTAACAAATAAAAATATCATAAATATCCATAATATAATATTTATTTGGCTCTAGTAAATCTCTCTAAAAGCATGAATTCCAATTATAAATATTAAAATAATAAAAAACTTAGTGAGAGAAAACATAAAAAACAACAATTATCCCATAAATATGTTTATGTCTGGCCCAAAGAAAAAGCCCATAGCTTTAGTAATTGGAAAAAAATTTCGACCCACATACAAAACGAAAAAAATATATAGGCCCAAAACTCTGGCCCAGTCCGATTTTTTTTAAAGCACTGTTAGAAAACTTACTTCTCCACAAATGTAGAAAACAAACGCATCGTAAGCAAAACGGGCTTCTAAAAAACACTGTTTCAAAAAGAATTTTTCCACAAACTCAAAAACCAAACACGACATAAGAAAAACACGTTTATTTCTAGAAGGGAGTTTAAAAAATCACTGTTGACAAATGCACGTCTTCTCAAACACAAAAAACCAAACACGGCGTAAGCAATATGCCCTTTTTTCCAGAAGCGCATTTTTCCCTTATTCTTCACCCGTCGGGTCACGTAACTCAACCCAGAAGCCCGAATTCAAACCCACCTTTTGGTTTGTTTGCAAATGTTTTCGGCACTTCTGACGTCTTTCTCTTTGTCCTCTCCATCTGAAATCATTGGAAATACAATCCAATGAATGAAAAGAGCATAAAAAATTACAGAAGCCTGAAATCTTTAAACTTCATGGGTTCTGTCAATGCCACACTGAAAGCCAGGAGGTCACCGTTTGGATTGATGCAAATAATGTGGTGATGATAATAACAGAGGGGAAAACATTCCGAAAAGTATGTAGAATTGCACAAATGATTTCAAAACCTCTCCCATTCCCAAAATTCACAGAGGCTGCCAACCTTGTAGAATCTCATTATTGGACTTTGCTTTGAATAGGAAAAAAACAAATCTCTTCGTAGAGAACAACTAATACCCAAATGAATAGAGTCATAAACTCCAAAACACACAACATCGAAAACTTGTATTAAAACATGTATTAAAACACAAGGCAGAGGAAAAATTATGGCTCTGATACCACATGTTGTACATAAATCCATAAATCTAGATTATGAGTTTTACAGCGAAAGTCTTGCGTACCTCTTGCCATAGTATATAAATATTGTGTTCTCTAAGATTTTCTTGAATTCTTTTGAACGGGAATATTGGCACAGTGATGGATTGTTGAACACTGTCACCTCGTTAGGGAATTCATGATTGAACAAACAACTTTTCTTTTATTTATGTTATGAGCCTTAGTCTTCTCCTTATATAGCCTCCATCAAGAATCTTTAAAGAATTCAATGACCAGACACAACTCTCTGAAAGAAACTCTTCAATCCGTAATTCAAATAATAATGCAGGACACATTCGGTGATATTTATTTATATATTAAAATAACAACATGAAATATATAATATCTAAATAAATACAATAATATATATATACTTAATATATCAAATTTCTAACAGCATTGGCATATCATTTTCTATAAACCTATTAGCAAGATATAGTTCTTCACCATCACAAAGACATATAAATGGAATGAAGCATATTCTTCATTATCTTGCTAGAACTTTACAATATCATAAAAAAAGTTATCCCTATATTGTTAAGTTATGCTTCACTGAGAACGTCATGGATGAATGTATACCACAAGAATAGTGGGAGTAAGATCATATTTTTGGTACTGTATGTTGATAACATACTACTTGTAACCAATGATTTAGGACTCTTACGAGAGGTAAAATAGTTGTTATCCAGGAATTTTGACATGAAGGATATGGGTGAAGCATCTTATGTCATTGGCATTAAGATTCAAAGGGATAGGCATGAAGGTCATTTAAGTTTATCTAAAGAAACTTATATCAAGACAATTCTGGAAAGACTTAGGATGGAAAGCTACATCATTCCCATTAAAAAGGGAGATGTGTTCAGTTTGGATCAGCGATGCAGAAGGATGATGGAAAGGATCCCATATGCCTCAGTAGTAGGAAGCTTAATGTGTGCATAAGTTTGCACAAGATCTGATATAGCTTTTGCTGTGAGTATGTTAGGGAGAAACCAAAGTAATCCTGGAATGAAGCATTGGTTAGGTACAAAGAAAGTCTTTAGTTACCTTTAGGGTACAAAACATTACAAGCTCATATATAGAAGAACATACAATCTTGAAGTGAATGGATACTCAGATTGTTATCTAGGAGGATGTGAAGATACAAGGATATCTACTACTGGTTATGTATTCCTCTTAGCAGAAGGAGCAATATCATGGAGAAGTGTTAAACAAACACTTGTAACTGCCAGTACTTGTGATGCTGAGTATGTAGCAGCTTTTGAAGCAAATACACAAGGAATCTGGATAGGAAATTTCATCACAGAGCTTAAGATTGTGGATTCGATCTCTAGACTAGTTAGAATGTTTTGTGATAACAATGCTGCGGTGGCCACTACCAACAACAGAAAGAGTGGAGCTCGAAGTAGGTTTGTTGATTAAAGTTTCTACATTTAAAAGATAGAGTTAGAAATGACCAAGTTTTAGTTGAATACATCAATACAAAGAAAATGCTACATGATCCTTTGAGTAAAGGTATGAAACCGAAAGATTTTGTTGTACATAAACCTGATATGGGGCTTAAGCCATTATATGACTAAAGAAGGTATGCGATATGATGAATTTTCGTCTATTATTATCAATCTTTTTTGTTATTTGTATACATATATGTTGATGAGATTGATAAATATTAAGGTAGGAATTGAATAAACATTCAGGTTTATTCATTAAGTATTACCTCATTAAGTAAGGACACTACTTGTGATTATGGAAGACAATACTTGATCAACGAGGAGTTGTCACCATAGTTCATGTGTTGTTACTTAAATGAACTTACTCACCAAATAATACTAAGTTGCGGGACAAATGGGAGAATGCTAGAAATTTGATATATTAAGTGTGTGTGTGTGTATATTATTGTATTTACTTAGATATTATATATTTCATGTTGTTATTTTAATATATAAATAAATATCACTGGATGTGTCCCGCATCATTATTTGAATTATGGATTGAAGAGTTGCGTTCAGAGGGTTGTGTCTGGTCATTGAATCCTTATAAGAGTCTTGATGGGAGGCTATATAAGGAGAAGACCATCCAGGACTCAAAACAGATACAGAAGAAAAGTTGTTTATTTAATCACGAATTCTTGACGGGGTGACGGTATTCAACAGTCCATAACTGTGCCAATATTCCCTTTCAGAAGAATTCAAGAAAATCTCGGAGAATACAATATTCATACACTATGGCAAGAGGTACGCAAGACTTCCACTGTAAAACTCAATCTGGATTTATGTATAACAAGTGCATCTCGGATTACTAAATCAGCCCACTTGAAGGAATCACGAAAACAATTTAAACTTCTAAACTCAAACAATTTGCAAGCTTAATGACCCTGTAATATTAAAGATTCAAGTGGGCACAGTACAGAATATTATTACGGATAGACGAAAAAAATATTGTCATAACGCATGTTATGTCACTAAGATCAAACCCAAATGATGCCCTACAAATGGCATAAAGAGAAAACAACAATAAAATGCAAAAAGGGACATAACATGTTTGTCTCGGATTGGCCCGACACACTTGTACATATACAAGAAAAACAGCTTCGACTCAATTTGATAGCATACAATATATACTCAAGCACATACAGCCGCTCGAAAACCACCAGTCTGTGCATGGCACGGGGGAGAATGCCTATTTTTATTCAATTCACAATCAATATGTACAAATCAGAACGTTTAAATGCATATTTATAAATTGTAACCCTAATGCTAGAAATTAAAACAAATATTCTAGAAAATTGATAATTGAATAAAAATATTCTAGAATAATCTAAAAGATTACATTTATTCAAACCAAATTTAAATCCAGAACTAAGAGTGTTTTTAATAAAACCAAAATCTAATTAATCTTTTATCCCATCGATAGAGCAATATCAAAAGGATAAACCAGACCCATCTAACTTCTCTTCAATCACTTTAGACAATTTCTCTACCATCCAAGGTGAAAAATGATTAACCCAATCTCCTACTTCACCTTTCCTAAAGAGGTCCCTGTTTCCACACAGCTCCAAGAATTTACCAGTCTTGTTGACTTCTAATTCCTTCATATTCTCAAAGCTACACAACTCAATTATATTTTCAATAACTCCATTAGTTTCCTCTTCAGAAGTGAACGGGTATTCCAAGAACTCAGCCATTCTTTTCAAGTAGAATTTGATATCTCCTTTCAAGTCTTCGTACTTCAAGAATAGAACCTTGTTTGGTGTCTTTTTACTTTCTCTCCAATAACCCAACATATGGGTCCAAAATGGGCCAGCCTCATGGATTCCCATACAGTATCTCTCAAATGCTTCCTGACATGATAGTTTTGGCAAAGATGGTGGTGCGATTTTGTTCATGAAAAGCCAAAAGGACACAAACTGGTCAAAAGGGTTTCGACATATATAGATTACCTTGCACTTGGATTTGGTAATAGAATCAGGCAATGAATGAAATTGAACATGTGTACCAAAAAGTCTTGGTTCAGGAAGGTTGGACAGATCAGGAATTTGGTTATTTGCATAGTAATCTACCTCTATGAAAGGAACAAGCTTATGTGAATTGTGAATGAGCAAAGGATGGTCACTTTTTGATGGACAGAAATGCTTACGATTCACAATGGCAAAAACAAGGGCTTTCAACCAAGTAGTACCCGACTTTGGTAAGGTGGCAATAACAATGTCCTTGTCTTGTGCTTGGAAGTGCTTTTGAAAAGAGCGAATGCCTTGGACTAAAACTGGCCCATACCAAATTTCTTCATAGAGATAAAGGTATGGGACACTAAAGCCCTTCTCTCTGGGAAGAGACTGGAACAGATCCTTACATTCTTGGCTGTATTGTTCAAACTCAATATTTGGTTGATCTTTTGTTTCAGCCATTGGAAGGATGGTATGGCTAGGTAATTAATTAGTACACAAGTTTCCCTTATTTATAAATAGCCTGACAGGGCCACCGAATATTGAAATCAAGAATCATATATAGGACAGCTGTTCACGTTAATGTAATGGATGCATAAAGACGTGCATGTCTCTACAACGGTTTTGCTCCAATTATAATGGACAATGCCAACTGGCAAGCAAATATGCAACCTGTGGGTCAGCCCATATTCTCAGCCCTAATTGAGAGTAAGTAGCATACAAATGATGTATTTTGTTTATAGACTATCAGTATCGGGGTAAATCAATACATGATTACATCAGATAATAGAGTGATATAAAAGATTATAGGAGATATGGATATTTACATAATTTTAATTACATAATAAATATTAATATAAAATAAGAAAACTAAATTGAAGTATTTAATAATATGAGAAACATATCTATGCTTTTGATCTGTCAAAAAGAAATATCTATATTTTTGTTTGTGTGTGAACTATTATATATATAAAATTTTGCATTTAAAGGTCGTGGGCTATGACGAAGGACATTAGACTTTTTTGTTTTTCTATTGTAACCATCATTTATTAACATGAATTTAGTGTTATTAAAAAAAGGTCGTATGTTCTTCTTCGGGTGGACAACACCTGATCGCAAAAATACAACTCATTAGCGACGTAATTTTCCATCGCTAATCAATAAGTAACGGAGAATTCAGCCAGTATCTAAATTCCATCGCTAAAATTACTTTTTGTAGTGATTGTGTAAGTTAAATTTGGAACTTAATTTGATTACTTAGCGACATAAAAATTTGAAAAATTATCATTGGTTAACATTTAAAACTAACGTAAAACAATGATAATTTTATGCAATTGAACAAATTAAAGTGAAACTGAATTTTATGCATCACCTTCATTCAATATTCAACATGTACTTACAAGGGTGAATTCGTACATTCCTTCATTGGCTGGCCAGTTGAAGATTAAGAATTCATGAATTTGAAAAGGATATACAAGATTAAACTTGAAATTCAAAATTCAAAAGATTCAAGATTAATATTTATTAATATTGAAATTTGAATTCTGAAATTCGAATTCTAAAATCCGAATTTTGATTAACATGATTTGATTCTATTGAATTAATCCAAATAATAAGCCAATCGATTTAATTTATCTTTATTAATTAAAACCGAATATAAATGTTATTTATTTAATTTATCAAATAAATTAAACATAAAAAATAACACATATATTAATATTAATATTATCTATATAATATTATTGTCATTTTGAATATATATGATCTCTAGTCCCTTACAGGTCAAATTTAATACTCAAGATTATGTAACTAGTGGTACAATCCTAAGGTCGATTTGATCTAAGGAGCTTACATGTCTCTATGTAATTAGTTAGCAAATTACTTCAACAAGTTTAAGGGAGTGTAATTATGTCATCATAATCCCAGATCAAAAGCATTATCTAGCCCACTGTTTATTTTTATTTTTCTTATCTTCTTAAATTGCAATGCAGTAACTAAAAATGTGTAAGTGAATCAGTATCTAGCTTACTTCCGAAGAGTTATGAATATGCCCTCATTGCCTCCCACTCTTACATATTCATCCTCAACATCTCCTATTACCACAGTCAATTCGATTATGAAGGAATTCACAGAAATAAGAATTAGCTGCTTCCAAAAGCAATATTGATTAATACCACTCAAATATTGTTCATAACAATCAAGTAAAGAAATTAATCAATTACAAAGGCTAATTGATGCTAGTTTTATTCAAGAAGCGAATCTCTAAAACTGATATTAGCTAACATAATCACAACGTACTAACCACTAATGAAGAGAAATGGAATCAACTCTACAATCTTAAGTATTTTGATATGTTATCACAGGTCAACAAACAAATTTGAAGAGCAGAATGAGAAACTGATAACCTCCCTGTACTCATGAGGCTCAGGCTCGGCATAGCTCCTGGGAAGATGGAATGATCAGCTGGACATGGAAGCTTGCACAACAGGAGCAACGTTGTTCAGCCTCCCAAAATCTGCCATGATGCGAGAAGTGGACAGCGTGAGGTGAGGCGAAGACTCTGATGTGAGTGAGTGGTTGCTGAAGGAATAGATGGATGATAGTATGGAATTGGAGAACAATAGTGTTTCAAACTGCAAAATCTAATTAATGTTATATCCCATCAATAGAGAAATATCAAAAGGATAAACCAGACCCATCCAACTTCTCTTCAATCACTAGAGACAATTTCTCTACCATCCAAGGTGAAAAATGATTAACCCAATCTCCTACTTCACCTTTCCTAAAGAGGTCCCTGTTTCCACACATCTCCAAGAATTTACCAGTCTTGTTGACTTCTAATTCCTTCATCTTTCCATAGCTGCACAGCTCAATTATGCTTTCAATAACTCCATTAGTTTCCTCTTCAGAAGTGAAAGGGCATTCCAAGAACTCAGCCATTCTTTTCAAGTAGAATTGGATATCTCCTTTCAAGTCCTCGTACTTCAAGAATAGAACATTGTTTGGTGTCTTTTTACTTTCTCTCCAATAACCCAGCATATGTGTACAAAATGGGCCAACCTCATGGATTCCCATGCAGTATCTCTCAAATGCTTCCTCACATGATAGTTTTGGCAAAGACGGTGGTGCGATTTTGTTCTTGAAATGCCAAAAGGACACAAACTGGTCAAAAGGGTTTCGACATATATATATTACCTTGCATTTGGATTTGGTGATAGAATCAGGCAGTGAATGAAATTGAACATGTGTACCAAAAAGTCTTGGTTCAGGAAGGTTGGACAGATCAGGAATTTGGTTATTTCCATAGTAATCTACCTCTAAGAAAGGAACAAGCTTATGTGAATTGTAAATGAGCAAAGGATGGTCACTTTGTGATGGACAGAAATGTTTACGATTCACAATGGCAAAAACAAGGGCTTTCAACCAAGTAGTACCAGACTTTGGTAAGGTGGCGATAACAATGTCCTTGTCTTGTGCTTGGAAGTGCTTTTGAAAAGAGCGAACACCTTCGATTATAACTGGCCCATACCAAATTTCTTCATAGAGATAAAGGTATGGGACACTAAAGCCCTTCTCTCTGGGAAGAGACTGGAACAGATCCTTACATTCTTGGTTGGATTGTTCACACTCAATATTTGGTTGATCTTTTGTTCCAGCCATTGGAAGGATCGTATGGCTAGGTAATTAACTAGTACAAAAGTTTCTCTTATTTATATACAACCTGACAGGGCCACCGATTATTGAAATCAAGAATCAGACATTACAGCTGTTCACGTGAAGAAGATAAGGAAGCTGGTCAGCCAAGTATATCTCATCTCCATAATATATACCACAAATAATACTTTTATATCATACTGTGCTGTGCAGTGTTGAAATTAAGACAAGTTGCTATTAAATGTTAACTAAATAATTACAAAACGATATAATGTGAAGATAGCTTTGATTCCTATGGCTAGGGGCCATTACAACTTGTAGATGATGCCTGTCAATGAATACTCGTCAACAAGTATCATGCACGGTCAGATTACAGAAGGATCTGGTCCTATCGCTTAAGCATGAGGAAATGTGCAGATGAATTCTTGGATAGTCCAGCTGAACGTGTGCACGTGAAGAAAACAAGTGGGGAATAAGCAGAAATTGATAGTAATTAATCGGATTAAATTGCAAATCTAACCATAAAGTATTTTGTCAAGCATATTTGGCATCATAAACTATTTTTTCCCTCTCTAAACTCTTGCATTATATGTGAATATGTGATAATGAAATTCTAGACTTTTAAGGCATAAAGTAGGTATTTAAATGGGCTTGAAAGGTTATAAATGAATTTGGATGCTGAACTCTTGTAGTTTAAATGTTAAATTTAATAGTTAAGATTATGCGATCATGTAACTAGTGACACAAGCTTAATGTCCGTAAATGAGTGAAGAAAATTTTTTAGTTTAATTGTTTTACCTTTTTATCTTACACCTTATTTTTATGAAAATTTTATAACCCAACTTCTTCAATTATTTTTTAAATTCAACACACAAAACTATCCCCTCCCCTCACTTCTCCTTCCCTCCAAATCCCTTGTACAAATGGTCTATAGGATTTTGAGTGTCTCCAAGCAAGTGAAATCACTAATAAAACCCCATTAAATCATCCAATTAATATAGGATTAATTTATCGGATGCATATGCTTGTAAGCGACCTAACTTTCAAGTAGATGGTAAAAAAGGCTTTAACGTCATCAAGTCTTTTGATTGAGTATAAATATCCTTTTAGTGGAGAGAATCTTATTTGAAGCACTGTTGGACACTTTAAAGGCTTAGAACTAGGCCTTAAAAACCTACAAACTGGATCAGGCCAGTCTCAAGCTTTATATGATTGTTGTAGATTTATATCTATTTAGTTAAAGTCTAGCCTATTTTCACCCAATGATTAATCCAAATATATAAGAAACACTTGCCAAATAACAAGTTTTTTTTATTCTTAGTTTTGACTTTAGAATATTACCACCAGTCTTTATTATACATTTTTTTGCCCAAAGTCTTTATTATAAAATAACTTTAACTAAATATCACATAATGAGGAACTACAATTAAATCATTCAATATGTCCTAAATTTATTAAATTTTTGAAATTTACTCTTATCAAGATTCTCTCTATTTATAATCATAAATAATTCTCACATCTTTCGTCTTTTTTTCTTGATTAAAGTATAATTTAATCCTTTAAATTTACATTAAATTTTAGTTTGGTTCCTTATATTTAAAAAGTATACTTTTACTCATTTTATCTTAACACCGTTAGTTTCATTTAATAAAAAATAATGATTCAACAAATTTTATCGATGATTCTGTAGTTAAATGATGATAAAATATTATTAGATTTTAGAATTTAAAAATTATTATATTAAATAATTAAAATTTGAATATATTTTATCAGCAATTAATTGCAGAATCACCATTTAAATTATATGAGTAAGTATATTCTATTAAAAGAAGTTAAAGACTTTACAATAAATGCATTGAAAGTGTATTTTTTAGATTTAAGGGACTAAAATGGAATTTGATCTAAACTTAAAAGACCATATGTATACTTTAGCTTTTTATCTTTATCTAATAACAATTACATAATAATAAAATATTAAAATAATCATTATTAACTCTCCGAGTTGACTTATATTTATATTTATGGCAAAAATCTCCTTTACAGTCAACTTATAATAAGATGGCATATCAAAACCCCATACTAAAGCCGATCTAAAAGTAGTGGGAGCAGTTGGCCGAACAAACAGTCCAAGGTAGGTTCATCCAAAGAAAGAAAAATTTGATGCACACTTTTAAGGAGATACAAATCATTTGTAGGCTTACTCAAATTTTTACATTCCTTCATTGACTGGCCAGTTGAAGATTAAAAAACATTTTCACATAAATAAAAAAAACAACTTCTTCATTGACTTATATAAAATTCACTAAAATTACTTAAAATAAGTTAATTCGAACACTAAGAATTAAAAGCTAAAGTCACCTTGACTTGATGCCCTATTATGTAAAAGTGAAAACTTGATGGCTGATGGTTGAATAGCATAATTGAAAGGACAAAACAGATCCACCTAACTTCCCCTTCAATCACTTTGGACAGTTTATCTACCATCAAAGGGCTAAAATGGTTAACCCACTTCGTTGAGCATGTGACACGCACGTGTGAGGCGATTATTTAAAATGATCAGTTCCAAACTCCCAATCAGAACTGAAGAATCTGTTGGCACTTGGAGCATGTGACAAGCAATTGAGGAGGTGCAAATGAATGGTACCCTCACTTTAGGGGGAAAAAATACAAGTAGAGGAAGTAAATTTTACAAGTTTGACCCCCAGACTAAAATTTGAATAATGGGAACACTTTGGAAATATTACAAACAGTGCAATTTATATTTCAAACAATATCTTATCTTATTATGCATGTCATTAATGTCAAAGTCATTTGATTATTTTGGAGAAATTTAAAAAGTTGAATAAATTACTTAATTATAGCATATAATCTCAAATACTTATGTGTACCATTATATTATGTCAGTTATCTTCATTAGATTGCTTAATTATATATTAAGAATTGGAGGCAACAAGGTTGGAGGGGTAGATATTTTCCTTTATGTTCTTGAAATTTCGGGTATATGCTTTATTTATGTGATTTTGGTCATCTTCATTTATTACTGATTATATAGTTTGTAGTGATATTTTATTAGATGATTTTAGCTAAGTAGCTAGTTGTGTGTTTTTATTAGATATCACGCAACGACCAATAATGTTTCATCAAAATCTTATGTTTCAATTTGGCAACAACAGCAAACTGAAATTTATCTAAAATATTTGCCGTCAAATCCAAAAAAAATTATAATTTCATCATATCATTGTAATAATGATAACCTGCTCAATATAATTTTCAAGAAAAAGAATGTGCTCATGGTATTTATGTTATTTCCCTTTTAGGTTTACTATAACGTTTTCAAATTATTAAAATTCTTATTTTTTAAAAAATGATTAATTTTTAAATCTAGGTATCTAGCTAGGAGACCCATGTGGAAAGTGTGTAAATATAATAAATTAAGGTGTATTTCAGCAATCTACTGATGCCCCGTTTGGTAAATGAAACAAGTTTTAAATGAAGTAGAAGTAGAAATGGAAGTGGAAGTGAATTGTTAAACACGTTGAGTAGGTTGTTGAAAGTGAGATACAATTTTTAATTATAATGTATATTTACATCATGAAAATACCAAATTAGCCTCATCCCAAAAAATCATAAATCTCGTCCCGTCCGAAAAAACATAGATCAAAGGTAGAATACACTTCATCTCATCATCTCCATCCACCCAAAAGTCACCTCCATTAACCAAATCCATCAAACTACCGAGGGCTCAAGCTTGAAAATGAACAAAATCATCTCACCGTCTCCATCAACATAAAGCTAAAGCTCGAACAGTGAACAAAATCACCAGAAATCTGTTAGACTATCTTCGTTGACAACATCTTTCGATATCTCTGAGATTATGAAGTCTAATATTATGAATAAGCTTTTTCAAAAATTGTACCGGCAAGTGACTTCATGAACAAATATACTAATGGATTTATTAGATAATAATTTCACTCCCTTTTTGAAGTTTGTGAGTGAAAAAGATCTTTGGTGAAAGATGCTTTATTCTATCATCCTTGATATAGTTGTACCTGTATATGTAAACATTTATTCTATTTGAGATTTATCTTTATTTGAGTTAGAGAAAAGTCCAGCATCTACATAACCGATCAAATCATACTTGGATACGCATGAGTATAATAACTACATATCTATAGTACCTCTGAGATAATGAAGAATATGTTTCATTCCATTTATATGTCTTTATGACGGTGAAGAACTATATCTTACTATAGGTTTAGAGCAAATGATATGTCAGTGCGTCTGTGATTACTAAATAAGCCCACTTAAAGGAATCACGAAAACAACGTAAACTTCTAAACTCAAACAATGTGCAAGCTTAATGACCATGTAATATTAAAGATTCAAGTGGGCATAGTACAAAATATTATTATGGACAGAAGAAAAAAAATACTGTCATAACGCATGTGATGTCACTAAGATCAAACCCAAATGATGCCCTACAAATGGCATAAAGAGAAAACAATAAAATCCAAAAACGGACATAACATGGTTGTCTCGGATTGGCCCAACACATTTTGTGCACGTATACAAGAAAAACAGCTTCGAGTCAATTTGATAGCATACAATATACACTGAAGCACAGCTCCTCAGATACATAACATAAAAACACAGCCGCTCGAAAACCACCAGGTTGTGCATGGCACGGGGGAGAATGCCTAGTTTTATTCAATTCATAATCAATACGTACAAATCAAAATGTTTAAATGCATATTTATAAGTTGTAACCCTAATGCTAGAAATTAAAAACAAATATTCTGGAAAGTTGAGAATTGACTAAAAATATTCTAGATTAATCTAAAAGATTACATTTATTCAAACCAAATTCAAATCCAGAACTAAGAGTCTTTTTAATAAAACAAAAAATCCAAAATCTAATTAATCTTATATCCCATCAATAGAGCAATATCAAAAGGATATGCCAGACCCATCCAACTTCTCTTCAATCACTTTAGACAATTTCTCAACCATCCAAGGTGAAAAATGATTAACCCAATCTCCTACTTCACCTTTCCTAAAGAGGTCCCTGTTTTCACACCGCCGCAAGAATTTACCAGTCTTGTTGACTTCTAATTCCTTCATCTTTCCATAGCTACACAGCTCAATTATGCTTTCAATAACTCCATTAGTTTCCTCTTCAGAAGTGAAAGGGCATTCCAAGAACTCAGCCATTCTTTTCAAGTAGAATAGGATATCTCCTTTCAAGTCCTCGTACTTCAAGAATAGAACCTTGTTTGGTGTCTTTTTACTTTCTCTCCAATAACCCAGCATATGTGTCCAAAATGGGCCAACCTCATGGATTCCCATGCAGTATCTCTCAAATGCTTCTTCACATGATAGTTTTGGCAAAGATGGTGGTGCGATTTTGTTCATGAAATGCCAAAAGGACACAAACTGGTCAAAAGGGTTTCGACATAAATAGATTACCTTGCATTTGGATTTGGTCATAGAACCAGGCAATGAATGAAATTGAGCATGCGTACCAAAAAGTCTTGGTTCAGGAAGGTTGGACAGATCAGGAATTTGATTATTTCTATAGTAATCTACCTCTAAGAAAGGAACAAGCTCATGTGAATTGTAAATGAGCAAAGGATGGTCACTTTTTGACGGACAAAAATGCTTACGATTCACAATGGCAAAAACAAGGGCTTTCAACCAAGTAGTACCAGACTTTGGTAATGTGGCGATAACAATGTCCTTGTCTTGTGCTTGGAAGTGCTTTTGAAAAGAGCGAATGCCTTGGACTACAACTGGCCCATACCAAATTTTTTCATAGAGATAAATGTATGGGACACTAAAGCCCTTCTCTCTGGGAAGAGACTGGAACAGATCCTTACATTCTTGGCTGTATTGTTCATACTCAATATTTGGTTGATCTTTTGTTTCAGCCATTGGAAGGATGGTATGGCTAGGTAATTAACTAGTACACAAGTTTCCCTTATTTATATAGAGCATGACAGGGCCACCGATTATTGGAATCAAGAATCTGAATCACATTACAGCTGTTCACGTGAATATACATAAGACAGCTGTTCACGTGAAGATAAGGAAGCTGATCAACCCAGTAAAATAATACTTTTATATCATACTGTGCTATGCAGTGTTGAAATTAAGAAAGGTTGATATTAAATGTTAACTAAATCATTACAAAACGAAAGAGCATAGAGTCTCTCATCAGTGGCACCATCTTCTTCTTCTTCCTTCTCACGAACCTTACAACTCAGAAGAGAGTGACTGGCCAGAAGCCTCAAGAGACGGTCAATTCTGAAAGCCAAGTCTCTGTGCTAACATGAACTTGGAAGCCGAGAAGCCACTTCAGAAGCTGACACGTGTCTTCCTCCTTCCTCGGCGATGATGTTGAACAAGCTGAGCTCAATGGCAGCGTTTAGAGCTGCATAGAAGATCTGGTTACTACGAAGGAGAAGATCTGAAAGTAAAGATGAATCAACGTTGTCGTTTTCTTCTTCTTCTTCTTCCTTTTCCTTCACAGTTTTTGGTTTCTCTTTGGAATCCAACGGAGCCATTGTAAATCTCTCTCTCTCTCTCTCTCTCTCTTTACAGAGAGTTGCAGTGGGGAATTGAGATACTTATAAGCTTTTTTCATACATAGCTACTTATTAGCTTTGCTGCTTGTGTATACAAAAGTGTGAGAGTTTTTGGCATTGTTGTTAAAATCGTCCCTTGACTCTTTGAATTTACCGTATTTATTTATATTGTTACTTTAAAAGAATGTGTCAACTTGCTTTCTTTAAATTTATGTCAGCTACAAGCTCGGTTAAAATGACGAGTTTAAATCAACTTGTTGCTATCTTTATATTTTAATTATTTAGTTATATGCTTTTAATAGCTATTTATTTAAAAAAAAGTAACAAATTATTAGTTTACATTCAAGTTTATGTCACTTTCATAAGTTTATTTGAACGGGTGAATTTGACAACATTGGTATCTCATCGTTTCTCTTTCCAATCAAGCAAATTGTTAAATTACTTTTCTAAAAAAATTATATATATAACCCAATTAATTTTATGGTTCCCCGCAATCCAACCTGTCATAATTAAATTATTGTATTAAGATTTCAATTTCTTAAAAAATGGCAGTCAACTATCTTTAGTGTAATTTTATTATATATTTTCATAGAACAAAATCTCCATCACTTGTTATATAATGATGATTCATTTGAGCTTTCAATCTTGAATTAAATCAAGGGAAAATAGCAGCAGGGTCACATGGTAGCAGCATAATATCAAAAAAGTCCCATGAATTTGGCCCTCTTGAGGAACACTTGCTTGGGACCTCAATGAAATATAAATGTGATATGGAATTACCCTTATGCCCTCAGTTATTGAAAGCATTCCACCGAGGAGTATTTTCAAACCCATTGCCATAACATTCCGTCACAATCGCCTGAGGAGATGCTCACCGAGAGTTGGAGTAAATAACGTCGCTATCGCTATCACAAAGAGACTGAAGAGTCACCGTCATTGAGAGTATAAGTTGTCATCACTAAGCCGGAGAAGAATAATTTTGGTCTCCTCCATTTTATTCATCATCATCACTAGAGAAGAAGTTATCGCAGATCCTTACCCACAAAGTCAAAACTCGATTTTTGGATCCAAAACTCAAATTATATCATGTGTGGTAAATGACTTGCCAAATCAGCTTAATGATTTGTCATTCCGGCTTGTCAACTGTAATATCCGCATACTCCGGTAATTCGAAATGAAGACTAAACCGATAGTAATGGGTTGATTTAATACCCATGGATACGGAAATATGGAAAGGAAAATGCCTCTAGACAAGAAACATCATGATTGACTAGATCCCTAGTCTTAAGGATTTTAAGTAAGAATGACCCAAGGGTAAAACGGTCATTTGGCTAAATGACAAGAGTAAAATGGTCATTTTGATTAAAAAGGCCTAGGACATGAAATGTCATCAAATAATAAGGACATTTTGGTAATTTGGTCAAAAGTCAACAAAAAGTGAAAGTTGACCAAAAAGTCAAAATTGACCAAAAAGTGAAAGTTGACCAAAAATGTCAAAGTCAACCAAGGGTAAGGTTGGAATTACGAGATAGTAGAAAAAGTGATGGCATTTTGGAAATTATGGCAAAAGTAAAAAATGTAGTGGCATTTTCATAAATAAGTGGTAAATAAAGGATTTCGAAGTTAAAGACGACCGAGAAATAATTATTTAAGGTAGCAAGAGTCCTCAAATTCTGAGACCTGAACTAAGAAAAGTTTAGTTGTGTTATAAAATAATTAATAAAATTATTACATGGTACCCGGTTCGGGCAGTTTCGCTGTACGGAGAGCAACAGTGCCCGAAAAAGTATTTTCTTAGAAAATTAATTACAGAAAATCCGGGAAGAATTTTGAGGAACAGAAAAGGGCTGGAGTATTAGGGAAAAATATAGGAATTTTCTATGCCCTTAAGTCAAATTGACCGCCGGAAGCACATTTTACGGTGTTGCACGCAAATCGAGGAATCCTGACGAGTTACGAGAAAAACCCGGAAATGCTTTGGGCTAAGACATGACACCACCTAGGCAAGGAAGCCTAGGGAATGGTGCCACATGAGAGAGAAAGTCTCCGTAAAAGTAAAAAGGAAGTTACCCGGATAAAAGGTTACTTTACGGAAATGCGTGCCACCGGATCAAGTAACCGAATAGTCAAGGAACCGGTCAGCCCAACCAAGACTTGGAGGGCAAGCTAAGAGTAATGATGACAACTTTTTCACTCACCACATGAGCTTGACAAGTGGCACCATCTTAGCCACTAAAAGATGAAACTTGGTGACCAAGTTTAAATCCTAACCACTCATGATTCAAGAGGACTTTTCTTAAAGTAATTTCTCCTCTCTCTTCTCTCAAAATTTCTGCCACCTCTCTCCCTCCTTTTGGTCAGATTTTTCTCTCCCCCAAGCTCCCAAAAAATGTCACTTTGCTCCCAAGGAAGAAGAAGAAGAGAGCTCTCACACAACCTTAAAGTAATCACCCAAACAACCAACTCTTTCTATTTCTCTACTCCTTGCAACTTCTACTACCTCTTTAATGGTTGATTTCCTTTATCAAAGCCCTCTTTTTGAAGATGAAAATTTAGGGTTTCAAGGTATAAAAATGAAAAAGAGAAGGCTTTTGAGGTAGTAAAAGGTTGCAAGTTCCTTCTTGAGTAGTAAAGAGTAGTTTGATATATGTTGTTGGTTGTTTTGGTTGTTGTGGAAATTTTTGGAAAACCCTAAGTGTATGGGGAGGTGCTGTCCATTTGGAAACTTGAGAGGGAAAGATGTATT
>JANTPZ010146410.1:0-11032 GCA_025593235.1 Vachellia pachyceras
TCTCTATGATTTTCTAATGCTTCCATAAATTTGGGGTCACTTATACCCTACACAAAAACTCATTTTGAATCCATTGGAAGCATCAAAATCATCAAAACAATTCATCTTCACCATTTTTCCAGCTAGGCCGAGATACTTCACACACTTTCACCAACATGGATTTTTCAACTTCTATCATCATTTTCTTGTTTTCAAGCTCACATTCATGCATGGTAAAGCTTGCTTTTAACTCTCCTATATCAAGAGAAAAATTGGATAGCACCTCCCCTATTTATTCATGATTTCCCAAATTTACAAAATCACTAAAAAACTTCAAACAACCACAATATATATATATATCAACATGCTCCTTACAACAAGAGGAGACATTTGCAACAACTTAATGGCTTTAAATCCCTCTCTTTCTCACTTTACTCTCAAGAACCCTAAGTCATGGAACTTGAGAAAGAGGGCTTAATTCAAAATTTGAAACCATGGAAGTTGAAGAGGAAGTTACAAGGAAGAGATTGGTATATAGATTAAGGTAGCATCTTCCTTACCTTTGATTTTCTCAAGCTCTTCTTCTTTTTCCCAAAAATGGCATTCTCTCCTCCCAAGTTTCAGCCCATGAAGTCGGTCTAAATGGCTAAAAGTGGAGGGAATTTGATGATTTAATAAATCATGCATTAATGGAATGGAAGGCTAAGATTGAGTCTTGTAACATAAGTGTGATCTAAGGGATGGGATGAAGCCACCTAGAGGACAATTTCTTGCTTCTTATTGGCCCTCAAAAAGTGACAATCATGGCTGTAATTTCTGGTTAAAAAATCTGGTTACCTTAACCGAACTGGATCCCATTCGGTTACTTTTACCGATTACACTTTTTATTCCGGTAAATCTTTTTCTACTTTTTTGGATATATTTTCTTCCTCATTTAATCTCCATATTTTCATCTTGAATATAACAAAATTATTGTCCCCAAAATACCCTTTACTTTCCTCAAATTTTACAGGATTAATTTATCCTGTCCAAAATCTCTGAAAACATACAATCGGAGAGCAAAATTCTTTTAGGGCCTTGAAAAATACTACATTTTTCACTAATTCTCTAGCCCTTTTCCTTTTTCCAAAATTCCCTCTAGGTTGTCCAAAATTAATTTTTGAAATAATTATATTTCAGAGATTTTCGGGTCGTTTTCCCAATTTTTGGGAAAATCGCCTTAATCGTACACTGGATAATAATTTTATTAAATATTATAAAATTCACTGGATTTTTCCATATTTTTGTCTAAATTTTTGGAGAGCTCCTAATACCTTAAATAATTATTTTTTCCCTTTTTGCCCTTCAAAATTATATAGACGAAAATCCAGTATGAATTCGGAAAATCCGTGATTCACGATTGTGATCAGTGAGTCGGGCTCTGTCTATTGGGCATCTGAAAATTTTGGTCAATAGTTGACTTTGTCGAATGACCAAAATGCCCTTCCACTTTCCCAAAATTACCATTTTACCCTTACTTTTAATACTGAAAGACATTTATGCCATTGGTCTTTTATTAAATGACATATGTGTCCTTTCCTAAAGGTCACCCATCCTCACATTACTCTAGGGCAAGTACACTTAACTTTGAAATTCCTACGGAACTCCATACACTAAGCCAGATCTAACTTTACAACTTCCGGCTATAACTTTCCTTTCTTTATGAGCTATCTACCTCTGGTTTCCCTTTTCATTTTCTAATTATCGAATTAGAATTTAATTTAGCTAGTAGAGAAATTATGGATATTACATGATTAGCTCTGTGTAACTGGTTACACAGATGCAAGTTTCCAAACTGACCAAGATGACTCTAGATCGCAGTCAGGATTTGTATTCCTGTTGAATGGTGGAGCGATAAGCTGGAAGAGCTCTAAGCAAAGTACAGTAGCTGATTCTGCAATGAAAGCCGAGTATATAGCAGCATCGGATGCAGCAAAAGAAGCTGTTTGGATCAGAAAGTTCATTACCGAACTGGGGGTGGTTCTTAACATCACAAATCCAATAGACTTGTTATGTGACAATAGCTTGCTATAGCTCAGACAAAGGAGCCCAGGTCACACCAAAGGACCAAACGTATACTCAAGTGTTTTCACCTTATCAGAGAAATAATGATAGCGGTGACATCAAAATATGCAAAGTGCCCGGAGAAGAAATGTTGCTGATCCTCTTACTAAGCCGCTTGCACAAGCAAAACATGAGGGTCATGTTAGGACAATGGGAATTAGACTAATTAATGATTGTACCTAGTGTAAGTAGGAGGATGTTGGAAATTGTGCCCTAGGGCCAATCATTGTACTCGCACATTATTTCTTTTAATGCATTTTCTCCATTTAATTATCATATGTTTTGCATGTTTGTTGTGATAATTACATCCATAAATGAATTATGAATATTTTCTTAAATGTCCTTAGTTGGTTGTCTATGCGGGAGTGTAGATAAGGTAAGACCAGTATGACTTTGATAAGGTATGGAGATACGAGTCAAAGTCATAGGCATTTGTAAGAGTACAAGGTGCTGGACCGACCCACTATGAGTACAAGGTGATGGATTAATTCAAAATACACAACAAGCCTTGAGTGTGCCACCAAAGGAGGATACGAATCAGCTACTTCAGAACATGTTGGTGCTACTCAAGGAAGAGAAGGCTTCTACCGCCAACCAATTCAATTCGCTTGCCTCACTTATTCAGAAGGATTCTTCGAAGAATGACGCAAGATACGCTTCTTTGGAGAAGAGGATGGAGCAATGGGAAACCAAAGCCAAAAACTTGAATTCCTTCGTCACTCAACTTTCCAACAATTTGAGTGAACAACAAGCAAGGATAGTGGCTCCATACCCTCGAATACCGTCATCAATCCCAAGGGATTAAATGTAATTAATTTGAGAAGTGGGAGGAAAGTGAGATTTGATGATGAAGAAGAAGATGAGAAAAGAGAATAGGCTAGTGAATTTGAAGAGACTCCACAAGCTGCTGAAAAAGAAAAGAGGAGTGAGAGTACAAAAGAAGAGTTGTTGCTGAAAAGAGAGAGTACCTCACCACAACAAAAAGAAGAAGAAAGAAGAGTTTTGGAGTAAGGGACATTAAGCAAGAACAAGGAAAGAAGCAAGCATGGTTCTACCTTGTCGAAAGGTAAAGAGGTAAACATTCACGAACTTCCTTTTCTAAATTCATACTTGATGAATAAAAAGCTTGCTGAAAAGAATAGTGAAAAGGAAGTTTATGACTTGTTTAGCAAAGTAGAGGTGAACATACCATTGCTTGACTTAGTTGAAAAGGTCCCTAAATATGCTAAATATCTCAAGGATTTGTGCACAAATAAAAGGAAATTTAGACCTAATGAAAGAGTCCAAGTAAGCTCCAATGTTTCAGCCTTATTTAAGCCATAACTTCCTGTGAAATGTCAAGACCCAGGATCTTTTACCATTCCTTGCACTCTAGAAAAGATAACCATAGGGGGAGCGTTATTAGATCTAGGGGCCGCGATTAACGTGATGCCAAAGTCGGTTTATCAAGCCTTAGGGTCAAGAACTTGAAACCTACATCCGTAGTACTCCAACTAGCGGATAGATCGATTAGGTATCCAGATGGGATAGTTGAGGATATTCTTATGAAGGTGAAAGACTTAGTTTTCCCTACTGACTTTTATGTGCTAGACATGTCTAGGGAATCCGTTAGCGAGTCCACCCTGATTTTAGGTAGAACCTTTTTTAGGACTGTTAATACTATTATTAGCATGAAGGAAGGAAGCATATCAATGGAAGTAGGGGAAACTAAGATCAACTTTAACATATATGAGGCCATGAAACATCCGTATGAGGATTATTTGCTGTTGAGTGTTAATGCTCTTGATGCTGTGGTAGATGATTCATGTACTGAGTTTGAAATAGAAAATGAACTAGCATGTTCACATCTTTATTCATGTGCATCATTTGATGAAAAAGATTTGAAAATTCCTCTCAAACCCCCTGATCCCCCATTTTGCTCCTTTGACACCATAGACAAAAGCAATCATGTTGCATCGATTGATAGCACACTTTCACTACCATATACACATTTTATGAAACAAACCGATGAGTGTATGAATACCTTTCCCTATATAAACAGTGATGACACCTCTGGGAGAGATATTTCAATTGATTTTGCAGAGCCACCAAGAAGAGTGTCAGCTAAACCAGTAGTTCCTGTGCATGCGATGCATGGAAAATCAAAAAAAGAGCATGGGAACGCCAATGAAACCCATAAGCCGCCATGATTTTCAGGTTGTTCCTTTCCCTCCTTTAGTCAATTGCTTTGAGCTTTTAATGATTATGTTGTGAATATGAATGATTCAAGTGTAGGGGAGGAACATTGCCAGTAGTGGTAGCTTAGTTTTTATATATAGTGTAGGATTGTTGTGAATTCAATAAATTCCCTTGGATTTGTGATTGGCTTGTCTTCAAGAGGTTTTGTTATTGAAAAGAGTTTTGGTTGCAGAGTTAGGATGTTTAAAATGATTGGTTAAAGTTTTAGGCTTGAATGCTGGCTATTGTCTTGAAATTTTGTGTTTCCATCTTTGTGTATGTGCCTCCTCTGTGATGTTTCGCCACGACGAATATCAATTTTCACCGCGGTCAAAATCGTTGATTGTCATGTGTGTCCTCTCGGGAAGTGTTCACCGCGAAGAAATTTGTTTTTTGCCGCAGCCAACATCGAGACCTTTTGTATTTTCGCCGCGACCAAACCATGGTTCGCCGCAGTAAAAATCGTGTCTTTTCGTCTCCCACCAGTTTTCTTTTTAAGTTCATTTTGTTTCTTCCTCATTTTTCGCCTTTGTTTTCACCATCGTTGTCGCTTGCTCTACCGTGCCATTCCATCGCCGTTTGCCACTATGACTCTCGCATTTCCCCTCACCATTTCATTCCTTTCGATTAGAGTAAGCATTTCATTCGTTGTTCTTGTATTTATTTTCATTTGATTTTCATTTTCATTTCCACTGTTCGCTGTTGTCGCCTGTTCTGCGATTTTCGCCACGACTAATGTTCACATTTTTGTCGCGACCAACGACAGCTACAGTTGTTTTTCGCCTATGTTAACCCTGTGTTTTGTTGTTTTTTCTTTTTAATTTTATGCGTTTAGCTAGTAGCCATGCCTAGGACTAAGAGACCTAATGTAGTAGACCCCCTAACCTTGTCCCTGAGCCATCCCAGACTTTTGAGGAGATTTTAGCACTTACTGAGAAGCGTCCTTTAGTTAAGGAACACTCGTTTCCTCTGACATCATCCGATCATCCTTTTGTTCGTAGAGTAACTGAGTTTGGCCTCACCGGCCTTGTCCGCGAGGTACCCAGGGTAACCTCGCCTTCGTCCACCACTTTTACACGAAATGTCCGCGAGGTACCTGTGGGAAGACCCCTCTGCACGCGATGAATCATCATACCATCAGCACCCATCTTGCTTTACCCTTAGCTGAGCGTGATCACTACATTCAGTTCATGAGCGACTACCCTAGGGATCAGATTGCAGAGATTCTATGTTTACCCGGGATGGGTTGGCATGTCCCTCGTAGGTCTGATATGTACATTCACCGATCTAAGTGTCGCCCTAAAATGAAACCCTTTATCCATCTCGTTTGTAGTAACATCTTACCCACCAGCCACTTAGCGAACCTGACGAAGAAGCAGGCCCTCTACATTTACATGTTGATGCAGGGGATCAGCTTCGACATATCCACCCTCATATACTCTACCCTTCGTGATGTCGTACTCACATCCAAAACCATGAAGGCTATCATTTTTCCACACCTCATTTCAGACATGTTCGCTGAGTTGGATATACCTGAGTACCCTGAGGACCACCCATTTGCCCCTGCCCCCTATGAGAGGATCCGTAGAGCTCCCGTACCCCAGCCTGAGCCGTATATAGACATTGATGATTTGCTTGCTGAGGAGGAGGAGGCTCTAGCACCGCAGGCATCGGATGTTCATCCACCATCACCAGCCCCTGCCACACTCGAGAGCCTGGCTGCTGAGTTTCAACAGTTCAGAGTTTCATTTGAGAGGGAGTGGAGGTACCGCCGGAGGATGGACACCCTGATTGCGCAGAGCTTACACTTCGAGTTGCCTCCGGAGGAGGATGATGATAGTGGTGTAGAGACTTCTAGAGTCGGACCATCTGGAGAGGTTGGAGCAGCGGAGGGGACTGAAGAGGAGGATGTTGCTACCGACATGAATTCGGAGGGAGACTCAGCGATGCAGGGAGATGATTAGCTGTTTTACATGTTTCTTCCCTTTTATTTTGTTTGAACTTTGATACAGTTGTTGTTGATACTGGGATTTTGTTGTGAATATTTGGCTTCAGCTGTATGTATATATGGATTTTTCCTATGCTGTGTTCCAGATTTTGTTGCATGTGTGCATGATTATTTGATATTGCTTGTGAATGTCACGCGCTTCAGCTGTATGCATATATGGAGAGAGAAGAGAAGATGCCATTTACTGCTTTCTTGATAGTTTTTCAGGTTACTTCCAGATTGCAATAGCCCTAGAAGATCAAGAGAAAACAACCTTTACATGCCTATTTGGCACTTTCGCTTATAGGAGGATGCCATTTGGCCTATGTAATGCATCGGGGACCTTTCAAAGAGCCATGATGGCTATATTCTGTGAGTTTTTGGGTTCATCTATGGAAGTCTTCATGGATGACTTCACTGTGTATGGTGAGAGCTTTGACTCATGTTTGGATAGCCTTGAAAAAATTCTTGCTAGGTGCATAGAAAAGGGTATAGTGCTTAACTTTGAAAAATGTCATTTTATGGTAGACAAAGGCATAGTGTTGGGTCATTTAGTCTCTAAGCATGGGATTGAAGTTGATAAGGTAAAAATTGAGGTTATATCATCACTTCCATATCCCACTTCAGTCAAAGAACTTAGGTCTTTTCTTGGTCATTGTGGTTTCTATAGGAGGTTTGTTAAGGATTTTAGCAAAATAGCTTTACCCCTTTCCAATCTTCTGCAAAAAGATATTGCATTTACCTTTGATGATGCATGTAAAAGAGCTTTTGACACACTTAAGGGCAAGCTTATTTCACCTCCTATACTCATTGCACCAAACTGGAATTTAGACTTTGAATTAGCATGTGATGCATCTAATAGTTCAGTTGGTGCCATGTTGGGACAAAAGATAGATGGGGTGTCTAGGGTAATTGCATATGCATCTAAGACATTAGATACAGCTCAAACAAACTATACTACTACTGAAAAAGAGCTCTATGCCATTGTATTTGCACTAGATAAATTCAGATCCTATCTAATTAATTCTAAAGTTACCATTTTCACTGACCATGCTGCCATTAAGTACCTTTTCAGCAAGACACACACAAAACCAAGGCTGTTGAGGTGGATTTTGCTGCTGCAAGAGTTCCATACTGAGATAAAAGATAGAAGTGGAGCCTCAAATCATGTTGCAGACCATTTAAGTCGTCTTCCAGCTGAAACTAGGGGAGTTTCTGACTCTGACCAGATCTGTGATGAATTTCCTACTGCCATTTTATTTTCCATAGCTAAGCATAACCCTTGGTATGCTAACATGGTAAACTTCCTAGTGACAGATCTGATCCCACCTTCCCTTTCTCATTTTCAGGCACAAAAACTGAAGAGTGAAGCCAAATACTACATATGGGACCCACCAATACTGTGGAGGATGTGTAATGATCAAATCATAAGGCGATGTGTACCAAATGAGGAGGTACAAAGTGTGCTGGAGGCATGGCATTCTTGGGCTTGTGGAGGACATTTCAGTGCAAAGAAGACTTCAAGGAAGGTATTAGAATCTGGATTTTATTGGCCAACTATCTTTAAAGATGCCTATGAATTTTGTAAAAATTGTGATAAGTGCCAAAGATTTGGTAGCCATAGTAGGAAGCATGAAATGCCACAAAACCCCATTTTATTTTGTGAAATTTTTTATGTTTGGGGGATCAATTTCATGGGACCTTTCCCTTCATCTTGTGGTTTCCATTATATACTCTTAGCTGTAGACTATGTTTCTAAATGGGTAGAGGCAATCCCCACTATTAAAGATGATGCAGCCACTGTTTCCAAGTTCATCAAAACCCATATTTTTGCAAGATTTGGAATCCCTAGGGCTATTATAAGTGATTGTGGCACCCACTTCTTCAATAAAATTGTAGATAAGTTGCTATTCACATATGGAGTCAAACATAAGATGTCCACATCCTATCACCCTCAAACAAATGGCCAAACAGAGGTGTCTAATAGGGAAGTGAAACAGATTTTAGAGAAAATGGTTAGGCCAACAGGAAAAGATTGGAGTTTAAAACTAAATGATGCATTATGGGCCTATAGGACAGCTTATAAAACCCCTACAGAAATGTCTCCATATCAGTTGATTTTTGGGAAACCATGTCACTTACCAGTAGAAATAGAACACAGGGCATATTGGGTTGTAAAGAACTGCAATATGGACTTTGAAGCTGCTACAGGGAAGAGAAAACTCCAGTTATAAGAACTGGAGGAAATTAGACTTGAAGCAATGAAAACTCCTGCATTTATAAGGAAAAAACAAAGCTTATACATGATAAAGGGATTCTAAGAAAACACTTTCAGATTGGTGACAGTGTTGTTATTTTTGGCCAAATTCAAGTTCAAGAGAGGAAAGTTCCAAACAAGATGGGTGGGACCCTATACAGTAACTAAGGTCCATAATTTTGGCATGGTTGAGCTTGTGGATGAAGAGAATGGTAAGAAAATGAAAGTCAATGGACACTTGCTAAAGTTATATCATAAAAATCTCACATCCCCTTGAGTTGCTTTAATTGAGGTTGTCTCCTTCCCTATTTTAACTACCACAATATATTTTTTTTCATATCTACAGCTGGTTTATTTTTCTTTGATATGGCAAGTGAGACAACAGAAAATAAAAAAAATTTATCATGATAATTTTCTACTTCAGTTTCATTTTCTGTCTTGCTTTTCCTTTCCATCTATCTCACAGTAATACTCTTGCCATGATGGTTTTGGGAAAGGTTTGTTTGATGACTTTGAAGGATCATACAAATGATATGTGGTTGGACAACAAGTTGGAAGTACAAAAAAAAACTACAAAACATGCTATACATGAACTCATGACTCTCACAGGGATAATAATCTAGGCATCCCCTTACATGGTTGTCTCTTTCCTTCTCTTACATGATTAATCTGCTGGTGATATCATTTGTTGCTTTGCATTGCTCAATATAAGTGTGGGGGAGAGAATTAACCCATTAGAAACTTACATTCTCCCTGCTTTCTACAAATTGCATTGAGGGCAATGCAAGGAGTGAGTGTGGGGGAGGAATACCAAAGGAATAACAGGATCTTTTACTGTTTTTGTTGTCACTTGCACTTATATATCAGGATTTTTGCATGATGGGCTGTTATGGAACTAGAATGAGTCTTTGAGATATTTCATTGAACTTGGCACTAAGCCTAAACAAATCTATGCTTAAATATCAATGCAATTAATCTTAGTGAGTTAAGATGAAGTGAGTAAGCTAGTTGTGAGGAATTTGAGCCTGAATTATTCATTCTTAATAGTGTGATGTCAGCAAGTTTGGTAACTTTCTAGAACTTGTCTCAATCCTTAATTCAAGACCACATTAGCTCTTGGAATTGTGAATATGATAAGGGCATTCTTTTCAAAACCCTTTGACCAAACAGCAACCCATGCATCTTAAATCCCCTTGTTTAACACCTTGAGCCCTTCATTCATTCTTTAAAATTCCAACCTTGGTTAATGAACATTGCATGTTGACTATTAGGATAGCATCAAACATTATGAGCTACCAAATGGTTGCATGACATTTGTTAAAAATTAGTAGCTACTTTGATTGTTACAGCTGTGTATTTGAGTACAATATGAGTTCATTATTAGAAACTTGGAACTCTTTATTGGATGTTAAAAAAAGGGGAAAGAAAAAAAAGAGATGTAAAAAAAAAGAAAAAAAAGTGATATGTGTGAAAAAAACAAGAAGAAAAAAAAAGGAGAGAAAAAAAATATAGATGAAAAAAAGGGGGCAAAAGAACATATATACATAAGAGCAGAAAAAGATTGAAATGACAGACACTTATTTGTTGATATGCATACATTTGGTGTCTATATCTTGGGACTGATTTGGTACATGGCTTTATAAGTCTTTAACAACAAGCATTATTGTTTTGAAGGATTGAGTGCATGTGTTCATTAATCATTGACACTTTAATCCATTCCATCATCAAGCCTCTCCAACAATACAACCCTCACAAAGTCCCTTTGATTCACAAAATCTTGTGGCATTCGAGTGGTGGAGATGTAGGATAGTTACAAGCCTATGGTGAAGCCTAAATTTGATGACCTTGAGAGAAAGAACCCAATGTTGAAGAGAGTGAGTGAAACACTTCTCCAGTAAGGAATCTCACAAGTCATCTACCTCCCTTGGTTAATTTGCAATAATCCTATTAGCATAGATTGTTTGGATTGGTGTCATTTTGATGAATCAACTTGAGACTCAATTTTATTCCATTATTTTGCCCGGAGTGCAAAAAGTGAGTGTGGGGGAATTTGATAAATCCATATTTTGCATGAAGAATATTAACCTTTTAGCATGTTATTTGAGCTTTATTGGGTTAATTAAAGGATATTTGTGTTAAAAAGAGATTAAAAGAAATTGGCGATATTTTACCACTCTTTAAATCTCTATTCAAGTGCATTTGTGTTAATATGCAGGAATGTTAAAGGATCAAGGCCTCAAAATGCTCAAAATGCTCTCTGTGCCATATGCTTCAGTCAAAAAACATTTTGGCTGAAGCCAACGAAGATCAATTGCTCTCTGTGCCACATGCTTCAGCCAACAGACATTTTGGCTGAAGCCAACGAAGTCCTGATGCTCTCTGTGCCACATACTTCAGCCAACAGACATTTTGGCTGAAGCCAACGAGGACCAATTGCTCTCTGTGCCATATGCTTCAGCCAACAAGTTTGTTGGCTGAAGCCAACGACG
>JANTPZ010146411.1:0-10937 GCA_025593235.1 Vachellia pachyceras
GATGCTTCCAAGTCATACCCAAAAAACTAAGCAATTGCAGAGAGCAACTCACGTATAGTTCTTACACATAATCCTACGAAGGACAAAAAAGGAGCGAACACATGATATCCCTCGGAAAACACATATACAATATCTTGGTAAAAGAGTTGAAACTTTCTTAAAAACCAGCATTGAAATTTATCTGGGTATGCATTTGGTTTGAAGGGCTGGTCTGTGTATCCGAAGTATAATTATTTCAAAGAGATTTGTTGGCTAACTAATGCGTTTAAATAAAAGAAATAGAAAAGTACTCACCTAGAATTGCAAAGCAGTAACAGAAGAGCAGGTTTCTGAGGGAGAAAGATTGGGGAAGACACTGGACTTGAAGAAATTAATTAGCTTCTTTTTTACAGTCTACTGAAAGTGCAACGCAGCTTCTTTTTCAATAGTAATTACATGATTTATAATTAAAAGTAAAAGGATATCTAAAAGTAATTAATGTAAGAAATAAAATGATAGAATAAAGTTTTATATTTATTATCCAATTTTACAGCTCGACATCTAAGTTTGTTGGTCACGGGCCGACCCACGGGTCATGGGTATGTTTAATATATTTTTACTTTATTTAAATAGATCAAGTTCAAACAATATATTTTTAATTTGGTCTTTGAAAAGTAGTTTGTATGTGTAAAACAACATAACAAGTTTGATATTAAAATTAAAAAGAATAAGAATTCAAGGAGTGAAAATATGTATGTATGTGTCTTTATATAGCACACACAATAACTGAAAATAAATGTTTAACTTGAAAGGATTTCTTTTAAAATTTGAAGAACATCAGAGAGTTGTTATAATATAATACATTAGATAAAATGTAGGAAAATTATGTTTCATAAATATTTTTATTTTCACATTTTTAGCTTTTTTTGGGTATATAATTGATAAGAAAACAAATTTAAAGATAAATGTTTGATTTAAAAGGATTTTTTTTCTTAAATTTGAAATCAAATATAAGAAAACAAAGAATGTCTAAAACAAAAATAAAAAAAATTGATAGGACTAAACGGCCTAGCACGACCTTGAAGGGCTGACCATTTTAAGCTCGCAACCCTACAGGGTCAATCCTTTTAGGCTCACCTCCTTTTTTTGACAAAGGTTCAACCTTCGATTTAAATGGGGTCTAATCGGGCTGGCTTGATGGGTTTGACTCATTTTCCCAACTCTACCCACCATGTGCATATACTCAAAGAAATATGATTTTATGTGTTTAACCTTGTGAAAATTTTGTGGTGATGTGAGATTTACCAAAATTTTTCACATAACCATAAGTTACTTGTCAGCTAACAGCTTACTTTCAAATG
Source organism: Vachellia pachyceras (assembly GCA_025593235.1). Lineage (NCBI taxonomy): Eukaryota > Viridiplantae > Streptophyta > Magnoliopsida > Fabales > Fabaceae > Vachellia > Vachellia pachyceras. Next base: position 1,341 of record JANTPZ010146411.1, read on the forward strand.
ACTTGCCTATTTAATCCATACATGCATCAGCGATAAAGAAAAAGCTGCACCATAGACTAAAGCAAGAAGAAAAACCAAGGGCAACTTTGGTCTTTGACACTCTTTTGAAGGTCATTTAAAATTTGTTTCCACCAATTTTGGTGGCCGCTGGAATTTGAATACCTGGAAGATTAGCCAACCAAACTTATGCCGTCAATGGAAAATCTGATTTTCCTTTTCCATTGTCTAATTTTCAGTGAACCAAATAACACCTTGTTACAAAACCCAAGCTACACATACTATATTCCTGTCAATTAAAAAGAAGGGCAAATATATAATAAGCTCCTTACAACACATGATTGGGAAACTCTCAACACAAGTTCAAATCTTTTGAGCCCGTTTGGGAATACGATGGAGAAATGCTTTTCCATAAGTCGAGGCAAATATGTAAAGGGGATTATCTCGTTTTACGAAAAAATACTATTGAATAGTCTTTTGGACTCTAAGAAGTGTTGCAAACAGAGCTTTTATCATGATGGGCGGAAAATGTGGGGCACATTTTGCTATGGGAATTCAGATTCTCATTCATTATATTACAGTAGAATTCATTAGACATAACTTTCATTGATACATCAAAGCTTCTATACTTTAAGATCAGACCATGGAATTTTTATGGGAATGTATGTCTGCATGTTGGGCTTTAAAATAAATACAGAAAGATTGTTGAAATATTTTAAAAATGAAGAGATGTGATTTTAAGAATATTATATCTAATAAAATTAAGAGTTCAAGTGAAATGAATATTTAGTATTTAGGAACAAGATAAAAAATTTAAATTTGAGCAGAGGCTATCGCTACTGATACACCATCATAGTCGATGAAATAATAACAATAATATCTCTATCTTAATTTAATCCCATAGTCTCAGCCTTCAAAACATGCAGTTTATAAAAATCAAAGATCTTAATTAATTATCATTTACATATTTACCGTACACACTGCTAGAGTGACCTGTTGAGGTTCTCGTGAATCACGATGCAGATGTAAAGTGGGATGTGACATCATCTTTTGACTAGGAATTTGACTTGGAACAGGTTTCTCTCTCTTTGTTTATTGTAAAGTTCATTCCACCCATAATTTGTTGCCTTTACCATCATTGACATTTTTTTTCTGCTATAAATGTTACACTCAAATAAGAAACAAGATATGCATGTAAATTGTTGGCAAAAAAAAAAATAAACAATATATACATATGCGACTAAATCATATTTTAAGAAATACTTTATAGCTAGTATTGCATCCATAGTCTATGTCATGTATGAGAACTAATAACTACCATCGCATCACCGTTCATCAATTAATTATCATCTGCAGCTATGGCAAGGAAAATTGTTCAGCAAATTAAGGTGGTGCACATGACTCTTTTTTTTGTTAAGCACAGTACGAAGGTGATTCCGAAACACTGATTGGTATTAGATATGTGCGTCTCTCTCAAATGGGATTCAATTATTAATTTATGAGGGATAAAAACCTTTTGCTAAATCCAATTCATTGCTGAAGCTATTAATTTCAACTTGGTAAAACCATAGTTATGCTGCAAGTTTGTCAGACTACTCATTTAAGCAGCTAAGCCTTAAAATTAAAAATGAGGAATTTTTAGTATAAAAGGTCATATATGCCCAACTCTGATCAACCCAAAAAGAGGTTCAAATTGGAGTTAGCACTTAGGCTAATTTTACATTTTCTTTTTCCATTTAATTTTGAATCTTTTTTTTTTTACTTTAAAATTGTATAAGGACAAATTAGGTTTTCAAATTTCCATAATTCTAAATCAGGTATTAGCTAAATAAGGGTTTTAAAATGTTGGTGAAAAGATGAGAGTGTCCATGAATTTTCAGGAATGAAGATGACAATGTCCATGAATGAAAATGATTTCTCTCTGTAAATTATTTCTTATAAGTATTGATTATTCTTTTATTTGAAGCACTTCTATTTCAAGTATTGTTGGATACTAAATGTATGCATATCTTTCAATGAGAATTCAAATCCTAGCCTATCATGCTGTGATGAATTAGTCTATCAACTGAATAAATTCATTTTAGATTTAGGCTTGCATTGGGTGGCACTTATCATTTTAATGTTTTTTCCCATCCGGGAACATTTTTATAAGCTCTCCCGCGACTTTTCAATTTAATGTTAAACTAACAGAAAAATGTATTCTATAATTTTCGTTTATTATTTACTTTATAATCAAGATAATTAAATCGAATTTTATTATTGAAGTATTAGAAAACGGACCCAATTGTAGCTGATTGAATTAATATATTTGAAATATATTAAAAATTAATAAAAAAACTGATTCCGTATAAAAGAATATATTAAAATTAATTAAAACATGTAAGCAAAGATGATGAGTAAAAATATAATTTTTAAAAGGTCAATAAAGATGATGAGGTAAGCTCAAGTTCTATTTAAGCCAGTTGACGAAATACAAAAAAAATCAAACCAGCACAACTCGTCCCCTCCAATCGCTCTGGAAAAGAACCCATGACTAGCTACAACGATTTCACAATTGAAATGAACTCGATGCTGCAACAAGCTGAAACAGCCATGGCTGCTAAGTGCTGTTGTATCTACAGGGTGCCGAATGATATTCGCAAGCTGAATGTAGATAGCTTTACCCCAAAGGTACTTTCTATTGGCCCCTTCCACTATAGGAATCCCAACCTACAGAATATGAAAAAGTACAAGTTTGTGTATTTCAATCAATTTTGTCATAGAATTTCCAATACCATAAGTTTGGATAGATTAATCAGCTTCGTAGAAGAGATTGAGCCTAGCGTTCGTCTTCATTACTCAGAGGCTATTGAGCTTAGCAATGAGGAACTTGTGAAGGTCATTCTATTGGATTCTTGTTTCATATTTGAGCTGTTTTGGAGGTCCTATTATAGCGATTGGGATGGTGTTATTGACTTCAAACCATGGCAAGCCAGTACTATAAGGTTAGATTTGCTCTTACTTGAGAATCAGCTGCCTTTTCCAGAGCTTGAAAGGCTATTCACTCGAATTTTTCCCTCTAGCATGACAAATAATAGTCCTTCATTTCTTACGCTTACTTCTGACTATTTCGAATACTATAACAAGAAGAAAATAGACCCTCAAGGTGTTAGCATAAGCCACTTCATAGATCTGATTAGAACATTTTACTTACCACCACTGAGTAGTCGACCACAGAGATCGCTCAAATCAGTAACACATCTTCAGAGTGCAACCGAGTTAGCAGAAGCAGGGTTGACATTTAGGAAAGGTACAAGCCCAAGCTTGCTAGGATTCAGATTAAGCCCAAGCTTTCTAGGATTCAAATTAAGGCCGAGCTTTCTAGGATTCAAATTCTTAGGACGAGTTCTTGAAATACCGGAATTACTGGTGGATGGTTGGACTGAAACTTTGTTTCGCAATCTGGTAGCGCTAGAGCAGTGTCACTATTATTCTGATTCTTACATCACCGACTATGTTGCCATTATGGACTTCCTTATCAACACAAGCAATGATGTGGATCTGTTAGTTCAGGAGGGAATCATCATTAACTGGCTTGGAGAGTCCAAATCTGTGGCTAACTTGTTCAATAGTCTTTGGAAGAATGTCACAAACGTAAATTCCAACACCTATTACGCAGAGATTTGCAATGACTTGAATGCCTTTTGTAAAAGTCCTTGGAATAAGCTGAAGGCCACTCTGACACATGATTACTGCAACACTCCTTGGCAAACTGCTGCTTCTATTGCTGGAATTCTGCTCCTGCTTCTCACTTCATTACAAGCAGTTTGTTCTGTCTTACAGGTGCTACCGCAATATAAGAACATCTCATCACATTGAGCTTCTCTTTGCCATATATGGCAATTTATAGCTTTTTTTTATGGGTACTGCAAGAAATAATTGTGTAGATCTATCATCCTAAATCTATGCATATTCTTCTCATGAAACTCTCTCAGCTAATCATTTAGTTTGGATTATTTGGCTGAACATTTATTGATAATTTTTTCCCTGCTATTTGTGACTAGATTCAAGGTGTGAGAATCTTGGGTTGGAAACTGATTATTTATCAATCTGTCTCTTATAACTTCTCTGCAAACTCTTAAAGCGAAGTGTCTTTGATCTTTTCATCTTAGCCATAAGCTTCACTTACGTGAGTATTTGAATCGGCCGATAACCTACATAAAATCATTTAGAATTGACTTCCTCCATTTGAAACATCAAAAGCCTTAGAACTGAACGTTGAGTCACGTGACTGCTTCAATGCCCTCAACTTCCTTGTTGATTCGTGTGTTCTGTTTTTTCATCTTAAGTTTGTGGCTTGTCCGTGTGAGTTTGTTCGGAAGGACACTGTGATGAAGAAGATGCCAAATTGCATATGAGGCCAATAATTCTGGAAATTTCTTGAACGTCTCCCATTACTGGAGGGACACCATGAGTTCAAACGATTATTATCTATCAAAGATGGCTTCAAAATTAACTATGAAGATATAGCAGTTGAATATTTTGGTTTGTAGGTGAGCCTCTTGGAAATAGAAAGTATGAATCACAAATCAAGATCAATCACTTGTTACTTGGAATGCCCACTATCTTAAACCTGAGATAGAAACTTCGAGTACTAAATGAGTGAACAAGCTCAAGATGAAAGAACAGCATTCTTTTGAGAGAGATTTGTGTAAAGGTGTGTCTGTGCGCGCGTCTTTTCTGATCCAATGTAGAGGTGAGAAGTGGAACTTGAGTTTGTTACAATAAACACAGGGACTGTTTTTTTGGTAGTATATTGCACAAATAATCTTGCTCAACATATAAATGCTTGCAGTTCACACACTAAAAACTAAGCAAAATTACAGAGCCCAACTCAGACATACCATGGCACATGATCCTAAGAAGAAAAACGAAAAGAGCAGACATATAATATGGCCGCTTCACAAATACAATATTGATAACGAAAAAGGCTGAACCTTTTTATGGTGTAGAGAATCGGAGCATGGAAGTTTTTCTGGGCATGCGCATGTCTTTGGATAGAACATCTTCAGTCGTAGAAGTTCGACTATTTGAGTAATATCTTGCAGCAACTTTGATCAATACCATGTGGAATTCCTACCTTACTTAAATCATTTCATTGGCTCTTTTATCTTTGGACTTGGAATTCCTACACCATATAAATGACGCTACTTAGAGGTCTATCTTGCAATGTCTCCACCAATTACTGGTGTTCTTTTATTTTCTTTTTGTTGTATTGTTTTTTTGTCAGTTTCACACATTCTCCTTTGTTGTTTGATTGCTTCTTACCAATTTTCATTGTCTCTCAGCCATATGGAATGGCTTTTCACTTTTGGGCTAAATATGCCTGAGATCTGGATTTTGGAAGTTCAAGAGTTTTTAGTATAAAAAGGCTTTTGGACCCTGCCCTGATGAGCATGAGAAAATGAGTTCAATAAGCTGAGTTGCTCATGAGTTGCCTTTACATGTTTTTATTTAATTTTGGATTTGAAATTTGAAGGCTAAGTTAACTTACGTTTGACTCTTTTAAGCATAAACCAAAGCTTAAATGCTTAGTTTGAATTTTAAAAGAGAAAAAGAAAAATCACCTACGTCAAATAATTTATTACACATAATCCTCAAAAGAAGGGGAAAAACAAAGGAAACATATAATAAGCCCATTACAGCTTATATAATACGAAAACTCTTAATAAATAGCTCAAGCTTTTTCCAACAACTAGAATAATAACATATATGCATGAAATTCATAAAGGCCTTTTTTATCAATACCAAACAGACATCGCTAGGAAACTTTCATCACCACACGGCCTTCCAAGTCTTGCACCAAATACTGACACATACTAATTCTTATATATAATGCTATGTATAAGGGGGAAAAGGGGAACACACAAACAATAATAAAACCCTTATAATACACACATATTTAGGAAAATCTCAATAAAATGCTCTGGGTATGCATGTGGTTGGATAGCACATATTCAGCTGTAGAAGTGAGTAATATCTTGCAGCTTGTGTGATCAGGACCGAATGGAATTCCAACTTTACCTAGGTCAAGCTTCTTGTAGATGTCACAAAGTACGATGAGATTTTTCTGCTCCTTCTTGCTCCTATGAATCAGTTCCTTGGCTCTTTTATCTTTGCATTTTGGATGAAGTGTAAGCCTTAGCTGACGTGCAAGTTCATCTTGAATCTTCCTAACATTAGATTTTTTGGTTACAGTTGCAGTAAGGACCAAATCAAATAGCTTATCTCGTGTAATTCTTCTGCAAACTGTCTCAAACTGAGTCTTTGATGTCATCATCTGAGCCGTAGACCCCAAGTAAGTGAGCATTAGGATCAGCTAATGCCACCATAACATTCCCCAGGATTGGATTTCTCCATTCCAAAGCATCGAGATCATTGGAACTGAACGAAATCAAGCAAATGGAACGTACAACTTTGTTGGCATATCCAAAGCATCAAAAGCATTGGAATTGCACCAAGATGAAAGTCTATGTGGGAAGGGTTGGTTTAGTTCCTCATCAACTCTCTTTCGTTTAGGCATCTCCATGCATGTTTCACTCAAATTCAGACAATGACGAAGAAGATGCTAATAAAAGCTATTTAACAGCCCCAATTACGAACCTGTAGTAAAAATCAATCTCTGATGAGAAAACATTGATACCAGTACGGCGCATAAAAAGAATTTAGAGTTCTTCGTATGAAATGAAAATACTTCGAGAGACACATAACTTTCTTGAAATGTGTTAGAGAATATGACTAACGTGATTTGTGCTGCTATATTGTTGTTGCTACACTGATGCTGTATTGCACAGTTGTGTATTGTTATTCGGTTATTTTCTGTATTGCACTAGTGGGTCCCATAGTGCTGTGTAGTATCGTTGAGTCTGTTACAGCTGGAGGTTTATTTTTTGTGTTGCCAATAGTGGTCCCTCTCACGGGAATATCCTTCTTGTATTATATATATATTGTACTGTCAAGAGTAATATTATTATCGCTGGCTATTTTGCATTGTCTCATACATCAAATCCTTTCTTGGTATCAGAGCTGAAAATGTCGTCTACCTCCAATGACCAATCTCCATCAGCAGCGTCCTCAGCTGCAACCCAGTCTCCAACCATCAAAAGCTATTCCCTCTTTCAATCCTTGGACCAGACATCAGCAATTAAACTGGACAGGACAAATTTCTTGATCTGGGAATCTGTAGTGCTTCCCCTTATAGAAGGAAATCGACTGGAGACCCACATTAATGGCATTAGAGTTATTCCAACTCGGTACATCCCTGGAGATGCAGGGGTGACTTCGAATCCAGCATATGAGGAGTGGTTCTCCACTGATAGGATGCTGGTTGGGTGGCTTCGCAACACAATGACACAAGATATCGGAGCCCAGTTGCGCACTGTCGCACTGCTCGTGATCTCTGGGTTGGTGCTAGAGAACTCACAAGTGCTTCCATCAAAGTACACATTATGATGTACAAGTCGGAGCTGCATTTCATTCAGAAAAATGGTATGAAGATGGAGGAATATCTCAGTAAGATGAAAAATGTTTCAGACCAGCTTGCACTCGCTGGAGCTCCCATCTCTGTTGATGATCTTGTCATGCACACACTTAATGGTTTAGACGCAGACTACGCCATTGTTGTTAAACTTCTTGATCAGAACAATATTACTTGGATTGAAGCTCAAGCAGCTCTGCTGTCTTTTGAGAGTTGCCTTGAGCAGCTGCAACAACTCTCAGCTTTATCCATTCAACCTTCTACCAACGTGGCCCAGCGTGAGATATATGATGCTCGTCCTCGCAGAGTTCCTGAATCTGCCCGTGCTGCTTGGCGAGGAAACAGATCCTTCAGAGGTTATGTGGACGTGGTCGCCGAGGAAGCTACAGCGGTGGCTCTAACCTATCTGGTGGTAACTTCACCCATGGACGTTTCTCAAATAACAGTGGTCGCCCTTACTGCACTTTCTGTGAAAAGTTTGGTCATATCTCAAATCAATGCTATCAACGCTCCGAACAGTTCACCAGGTTCTCTCCTGCCTTTAATCGAGATTTTGGTGGCACTTCTGCTCAGGCTCTTTATGCTAGTCCTCACACAGTGTCTGACCCTGCCTGGTATATGGATAGCGGTGCAAATTTCCATGTGACCCCTGATATAAATCAACTTGACCAGGTCTCTCCAACGGGGTACACTACTATGGATTATAGCTTTGGCGCCTGAAATTCGCGTCCTTTTTTAAAAAAGGGGAGTAAAAGATGAAGGCGGTGGTATTTTTGTAATTATAATAAATGATTAGACCCCCTATGGTGTCCCGTCAAAAGAGAGGGGCGCCATAGGTCACAACCTATGGCGCCCTATCTGGGAATAGGGCGCCATAGGGTGCCCTATATGTGGAAAGGGCGCCATGGGTGCAACCTAGGGCGCCCTATCCACGGGATAGAGCGCCCATAAACACACAACCCACGACCCCACCCCGTCCCTACCCTTCTTTCTTTATCATAGTGGTCCCCCAAACCCCACCTCTCCCTCTCGCCGTAAGCCACCCCGTCCTCCAAACCGTCTCGTCGCCGTCGCCCGTCGCACGCCGTCTCCCGCCATTCTCAAGTAGCTCGCCATTCGCAAGTTGCCCGCCATTCGAACGCTGTCGCCCCCAAATCGTCGCCCGTCGCACGTCGTCGCCCGCCATTCGAACGCTGTCGCTCCCAAATCGCAAGCCGTTGCCGTCACCCGTCACCAGCCGTCGCACGATGTCGCCCCCAAATCGCACATTATTGTGGTAACTTTCTTCCTTTACTCTTCAGTTTTTTCTCTTCACATTGTGCACAAGAGTTTTATACACACACGAGCATATGGATGGCTGATGTATTTGGATTTTATTGCTGTAATGTTGAATCGTTTAATATTTGTCTTTAACTTCTTTTTTTGCTTGTGGCTAGTTCTGTCTTTGGTTTGTTTGTCTTTAGGTGGTTGCTTGTTTTGGTAGTTTCTGAGACTTTGTATGTTTTCTTGGACTTTGTATGTTTATTGTGATCAATGTTAATGGTTTCTTTCGTTGGCAAAAAAAATATGTGGACGGGTATATATCTAAATTTGGAAGTATTCCAGCAGTAATTCACATTAAGGTGGCATTATAATACAAAAGTGAGATATGAAAGTATCTTATTTTGAAAAGTAATATTCAAGGCATGCTAGCTAAGTGTTTTTCTCATGGTAATTAACACTTTATTTGATGAATGAATTCCTTGATAAGGTTTATAGTTTATACAAAACAAATTATCCTTGAAGACGATTTTGTTCTAGATATTATTTTGAAATGAAAGAAAATTAATTTATTAGAATAATTAAAAAAAGAAAAATTTTAGTTATTATTATGAAATATTATTTATTGCATATTATGTGAATAACCGATTAAAAAGGCCATTTCTTTAAAAGAATTGCAATTTCTTTTATTTCATTCAATTGTTTCATTTTAGTTCTCAAATTTATGTTTTTAAATTATATCCTTTTACGTTTCATATATATCTACCATGTTTTCGTATTTCATATGAAACTCCTCATAACTTTATGATTTATCTTTTTAATTT
>JANTPZ010146412.1:0-14647 GCA_025593235.1 Vachellia pachyceras
CCGGCTTACTCCATCTTCAAGAGGTTGGAGATGCTCAGCTCCTCATGGAAGGAAGAATCACACTCCAAATGGATGGATGAAGCATTGTAGATGGATGGATGGTGGAAGAAATGGGTGATGGAATGTTGAAGAGTGTGTATAGATGAGAGAAATGTGTGGGTTTTTGCTCTTGCCTCTCCTCTGCCTCCTTGAGAGAAATGCGTGCGACCCTCTAAAAGGTACACCTTCATCTCCTTGATCTAAACGCCTTTGACAGATGTGTATTTGGGATTAGAAAATTTTAAATTCCGTTGCATGTACGTCCTAATCACAACAATTTTATGAAAGTGTTTGGAAAAGAATCAAATACTCGAGTGTTAAATCATAATGCTTGAGTACTGATAATGCTTCTTAAGATTGCTCGAGCATTCTATGAAAGTATTGAGAAAAAGAATAATAGAACATCTCAATACTCGAGTGATAAATCTTGGTGCTCGAGCATAAAGAGTGATGTAGTGTTTGTTGGAGCATTTTCAAGAAGTATGAGTGAACAGTAAACTTTTTGGCCCGATGCTCGAGCATTGGATGCTCGTGCTCGAGTATTGGCAGTACTTCAAGTTAATATTGATGGAATTAGAACGTACACGCAGCTGAATTTAGAATTTTCTAATCCCAAATACGGATCTGTCAAAGGCGTTTAGATCGAGGAGATGAAGGCATACCTTTTACGTTTTGAAATTGTCCATTCCTTTGCGTCTGGATCTCTTCAGATTCCACAACCTTCCGAGCTCTTGCTTCTGATCACAAGGAGCCGACATTCTTTCAATCGCCTCCCTCTACCGACATCAACGCGGACAATCTCCAACAATAGCAGCGTGCTAGCGCCTCTTTGTTTCACTCTCTCTCTCTAGGGTTTCGTGGCTCAAGAGAGAATTCAAATTCAGAATGGAATGCCTCTTCTGTTCACGAGCACTCATATTTATAAAGCTCATGGAGTGCATCATAATCTTTTATTAATCTTTAAAAAAATCCTAATTTGAATTTCAAGATCTAATCTTACAATTCGAAATTTCAGAGGATATTTAAGATCTAATCTTGCAATCCGAAGTTTCAAAAGGATATTCAAGATCCAATCTTACAATTTGAAATTTCAGAGGATATTCAAGATCTAATCTTGCAATCCGAAATTTCAAAAGGATATTTAAGATCTAATCTTGAAATTCGAATTTCAAAAGGATATTCAAGATCTAATCTTGCAATTCCAACATTCAAGATCTAATCTTGAAATTCGAAATTCAAAAAGGATATTCAAGATCTAATCTTGTAATTCGAAATTCAAAAAGGATATTCAAGATCTAATCTTGTAATTCCAATATTCAAGATCTAATCTTGAAATTCAAAATTTGAAATTCAAAATGTGAAGTTCGAATTCTACAATCTTAATTTGGATTAAATTGATCTAATCAAATCATATCTATTTAATTAATCCACATATTGAGCCAACGAATTTAATTTATCTTTATAAATTAAATTAATGCTAGTTATTTAATTTATCAAATAAATTAAATATTAAACTAACACACACAAATATTATTTAAATAATATTATGCAATTTTGAATGTCAACACATATATACATATATTTAAAATTCGAATAAACCCTAGAAATAAAGCTTATGTTGGGTTGTTCTTGCGTGCGACCCTGTAGGCCCATATGAAGTTGGCAGTGGGCTAATCTCACCATAAGCCCACAAGTCTCAAGCGGTCTCTAGGAAGACATTACGACTACCCAAATCATACGGGGATCGTTAACACGACGTAACCTTTTATGCAACCACATCACGTCCCTTTTATCACGCGATATCTCGGTCAAGGATGAGGCATGGATGATGTCATCCTCCTATTCCCTACCATTACTTTCTCGATCCCTGAGACGTCTGATCAAAGAAAATGAAAACTTCTTTTCGTTATAGTATGGCCATACATTTCTCGGACTCACTCATCGAGGGGCCCAGTAATATCTCTCGACTAATGTGAGGGACAAATCTCATTTTGATCACTCATATTCCTCCACATGAAAACCCTTAAGCCCAATTATAGCCTTTATAATCACTCGGTCATAGGTGACTTTTGACCAGGTCAAAGCTTAGTGACTTTCATGCAGGAATCCATGATGATCTCAGGTCAAAGGGCATTGTGATGTGATCACACATGAGATAAGCTAATGACTTAATCCATGCAGCTTTATCATAGCGGGTCGATCTATCACCTTGTACTCTTACAAGTGCCTATGACTTTGACTCGTATCTCCATACCTTATCAAAGTCATACTGGTCTTACCTTATCTAAGCTCCCGCATAGACAACCAACTAGGGACATTTAAGACAATATTCATAATTCGTCTATGGATGTAATTATCACAACAAAACATGCAAAACATATGATAATTAAATGGAGAAAATGCATTAAAAGAAATAATGTGCGATTATAATGATTGGCCCTAGGGCACAATTTCCAACAAATACTTGCAATATTTACTCCCAGTGTTGTATGAAAAACCTCAATACTCGAGCACTGTGAACTAGTGCTCGAGCATTGGCTCTGCTGGAAGCCTCTGCTTAAAGTACTGATTGAAAGTATTGTCAGAGACTCTCAATGCTCGAGCACTGGCTTCTAGCGCTCGAGCATTGGCTATATTTTCAGCCAATGCTTGAAGTGTTGTCTGAGAGCATTTTCAAAAACCACATTACTCGAGCACTGGGTTCCAGTGCTCGAGCATTGGCCGTGCTTTCAGCCAACACTTGGAGTATTGCATTGCAACACTGTCCGAGTGCTCTATCCTAACCCGATGCTTGAGCACTGAGAACCAGTGCTCGAGCATTGGCAATGCTTCATGCCAATGCTTAAAGTACTTGTTGAAAGCATTGTTCATAACGTCTTTTTAGAGCTCGATGCTCGATCATTGGGGACCAGTACTCGAGTATTGACAATACTTTATGTTAATACTTGAAGTACTCAACAAAAGTGCTGCATAAAACTTAGTTTAAAACCAATACTTTGGATGAATGCTCGAGCACACTTATGAAGCACTGAATTAAAACTTTGAAATTCAAGATTCAAAAACATTTTTCAATCTCTTAACACATAAATCATTTCATTTTGTTATCATCAAAACAAGGTATCAACATCTAGGGTTTCATTGGCTCACTCAATCAAATTCAAAATTCATATCCTCTATTGATCATGAGTCCTCATATTTATAAAACTCATGGAGTGCATTATAATTCAAGATTAATCTTTTATTATTCTTGAAAATCCGAATTTGATAAAGATATAAAGATATTCAAGATTAATCTTTTATTAATCTTGAAAATGTGAATCTCAAAAGATATTCAACACTAATCTTGATTAACCTTGAATCTCTAAAAGATATTCAAGATTAATCTTTATTAATCTTGAAATTTGAATTCCAAAAGATATTGAAGATTAATCTTTATTAATCTTGATATTCAAATTATGAAATTCAAATTCTAAAATTCAAATTTGGATTAATATTGATTTGATCAAATCATATCCATTTAATTAATCCAAAATTGAGCCAACGAATTTTTTCCTTAATTTATCTTCAAAATTAAATCCATGTTAGTTATTTAATTTATCAAATAAATGAAATATTAAAACTAACATATATTAATATCATCTATATAATATTAATGTCATTTTGAATTTATATACATATATACATAATTCAAAAAACCGTAGAATTAAAAAACCATGTATTAGGCTTGTTCTTGTGTGCGACCCTGTAGGCCAACATGAAGTTGGAAGTGGGCTATATTGAGGTTTAGTCCACAAGTCACAAGTGGCCTCTAGTAAGACATTGCTACTACCCAAATCATATAGGGATGGTTAACATGATGCAACCTTTCATGTAACCACATCATGTCCTTTTTGTCATATGATATCTCGATCAAGGATGAGGCATGGATGACATAATCCTCTTATTTTTAACCATCACTTTCTCGATCCTTGAGTAGTCTGATCTCATAAATGAAAATTCCTTTTTGTTACAGTATGGCCATACATTTCTCAGACTTACTCATCGAGGGCCCATTAATATCTCTTAACTAATACCAGGGACAAATCTCATCTTGATCATTCACATTCCTCCTCATGAAAAGACCCCTAAGCCCGATTATAGCCTTTATCATCACCCGGTCAAAGGTGACTTTTGACTAAGTCAAAACTTGGTGACTCTCATATAGGAATCCATGATGATCTTAGGTCAAAGGGCGTGGTGACGTGATTACATGAGATAAGCTAATGACTTAATCCATGTAGCTTTCTCATAGAGGGTTGGTTTAACACCTTGTACTCTTACAAGTGCCTATAACTTTAACTCGTATCTCTATACCTTATTAAAGTCATACCGGTCTTGCTTCATCTTTTCTCCCACATAAACAACCGACCAAGGACATTTATGACAATCTTCATAATTTTCCCAGATGCAGTTATCATAATAAATATGCAAAATTCATGACAATTAAATGGAGAATATCCTAAAATAAATAATGCATGAGGTACAATGATTGGCCCCTAGGACACAATTTCTAACACTTTTCACTCATAATTCAAATAGAAAACACCCTACCACAAGCTTGTAATAGTTATAAAATCTCCACCATTTATGCATCAATGCACTTTATCAAGAGGACTTTATGGTAGTGGAAATAGGCCAAATGGAATGGATAAAAGGAGAAATAAGTGTCATTTATATCGATCAGTGACTCAAGAATAACATCTAACTACCAATTGAATCTCTTTGAAGAATTATTTAGAATGACTTATTTTTCTCTTTTTCCCTCTTTTTCTTGGATCACTTTCTTTATATTTTTTTTTGTACATAGCATATTACTACATACACTCATATTTTCTTCATGAATGAATTCAACTTAAATTTTATCAAGATGTCTCAAGTTTCAAAAGGGATATACATATACAATACTTAGTGAATGGCTCAAAAGGGTTAGCAAAGGGTGTGAATGATGTCAGGGCTTGTGTTTGGGAAACAAGGTGTGGATATGAATGCCTCTATCATGCTCATCGCAATAAAACATATTAGGTTTTGACTAAGAACTATAACAAGTTCTAGAGAATGCAAACCACATGAATAATCACTCAATATAGGAATTAAGGCTAAAAATATCCGTCCAACCAAGGTCTATATCTCAACTGCTCAAACATAATGTTTCAATGAACAAGCACTATTCATTTAACATTAGAACACTTATCACAAAAGAAAACCTTAGGATGATGATTAAAGAGGGCCAAGATGATCATTAAAGGTAGCACTGAGGAAAAGAATTGCCCTATGATAATCATAACATTTAACATAACGGTTGAAGTTTGTCAGGTAACAAAAAGTAATCAAAATATCATGCTCTGGATAAAGTCCCATACTCGGTAGAGAGATCGGGATTAGGAAGCTCCTCTATCGTTAGAAGGGGAAGAGACCCCTTTTCAAAAAAGGGTTTAAGAGATAGGGAAAGAAAAAAACTTTCCAATGAAGCCAGCCTATTAAAGCATGCAGTGTATGCGGTCGTGGTCATGGAGGTAGACTTTGTCTAGCAGGCCAGAATGTTCTCATGTCTTCCTCGGTTTCCCAAGTAGCTTCCTCAACTGCTGACCATTGCCATATGACTTTGACCATTGGAATATTCTTATTCTAGAGCTGCTTCACTTTTCGGTCAATAATGCAAGATGGTCCTACTTCATATGACAAATTATCTTACAATGCAATATTTTCATATTCTATAACATGTGTTGGGTCAAGATTATATTTCTTTAACTGGGAAACATGGAAGACATTATGAATCAGACTCAGGTTGGGGGTAATGCTAACCGATATGCTACTAGTCCGACTCTGTCTAAAATTTGGAATGGCCCAATATACTTTGGACTAAGCTTCTTCGTCTTCAAAGATTGACCTACTCCTGTCGTTAGAGATACTCGGAGAAATACATGATCTCCAACTTCAAATTCCAAGTGTCATCTTTTTTTATCTGCATAACTTTTCTGTCGACTCTGTGCTGCTTGTAGCTTCTTCTTTATCATCTCTATCTTAGCAGTTGTATGATCTACTAGTTCTGGACTGTACATATCTCTTTCCTTCAGTTCCATCTAACATAAAGAAGACCTGCACTTCCTTCCATACAGTGCTTCATAAGGAGCCATTTCTATACTGGAGTAAAAAGTTCATAATGTGCCATTTCATAAGGCACCATTTCATAAGGCGTCATTTCTATAACTGTTGTTATAAGCAAACTCAGCTAACGGCAAATATGCACTTCAATTTCCTTTTAGTTATAGCACACACGCTTTCAATATATCTTCGAGCGTTTGGATTGTTCTCTCTTATTGTCCATTTGTTTGCGAATGATAAGTTGTGCTAAAACTTAACTTGGTTCCGAGTGCCTCTTGTAATGACTTCCAAAATCTCCTAGTAAAACAAGGATCTCGATCTAAAAATAATGTTCTTTGGCACCCAGTGCAATCTTACTATCTCCTTAATGTATGTCTCTGCTAACTTTGTCAGTGGCCAATTCGTATGTACTGACAGAAAATGCACCGAATTAGTTAATCTGTAAACTATTACCAGATAGCATTGTGCTTTGTTGATTCTGGCAATCCAACGATGAAAACCATCGTATCACTATCACATTTCCACTCTGGAATCATTGGGCTTTGTAACATTCCTGGTGCCTCTGATGCTCTATCTTCACTTTCTGATAAGTGAGACATTTCGTCACATACTATGTAATGTCTCGCTTCATTCTGCGCCACCAAAATAGTCGTTTCAACTCATGATACATTTCGTCATTCCAGGGTGAATGGTGTATCTGCTTCTATGACCCTCATCTAATATCTTCTGTCTTAAAGCAGGCTTTGGAGGGATACAATATCTATTTCTGAACTTGAGTATTCCCTCAGGGCTCTTGTTGAATTCTCTGGCTCCCCTTGACTCATATGAGTCTCTATACCCTGGGTAAATTGATCTTCTTGCTGAGCTTCTTCAATCTCATCTTCTATGTCACTATGAATCTGAGTAGTACCATATCTATTAGGCTCTACTTGTAACTGATTCAATACACCCCAATCTCAGAGATTTTCTATCAGTCTCTGGTCTTTCATCATCATTACAGCCACATGCTTCCTACTCAGTTCATCGGCAACTACATTAGCTTTACCTAGATGATACTTGATCTGATAGTCATAGTCTTTGAGTAACTCCATCCAGCGTCTTTATCTCAAGTTCAGCTCTTTCTAATCTTGTAAATACTTGAGACTCTTATGATCACAATACAGCTCGACGGTTGCTCCATATAAGCAGTGCCTCCATATCTTTAAAGCGTAAACTATCACTGCTAGTTCCAAATCATATGTGGGATAATTTTCTTCATGAGGTTTTAATTACTGTGAGGCATAAGCTACTACCCTTCCCTGCTGCGTTAATACACATCCCAATCCATGCTTACTAGCTTCACTGTAGACCACATAGGTCTCTTTTGGATTTGGGATCACTAGTACAGGGGTCAAGGTTAGCTTTCTTTTCAACTCTTTGAAAATGGCCTCACACCTCTCATCCCACAAAAAAGGTTGGTTCTTTCTAGTGAGCTTATACAGCGGTAAGGCAATCCGAGAAAAGTTTTGTATAAAACGTTTGTAATAAACCGCTAGGCCCAGAAAGCTTCTAAATTCAGTTACTGTCCTAGGCCGATTCCATCTTAGTACTGCCTCTACTTTGGCTGAGTCTACTGCAACTCCTTCCTGAGAGATTACGTGCACTAAGAATTTTACTTCGGCCAGCCAGAACTCACACTTACTGAGCTTAGTGTATAATTGTTTTTCTTTTAAAATAATTAGTACGATTCTCAGATGCCTTTCATACTCCTCTAAAGATTTGGAGTACACCAGGATATCATCTATGAAGACTATGAAAACTGATCCAGGTTTTACCGAAAAATACGATTCATATAATCCATGAAAACCACAGGGCATTCGTCAGACCAAACCACATCAGGCTATCTTCTTCGAGAATAGTGTGGCACCACTCAACTGATCCAACAAATCATCGATACGGGGAAGTGGATACTTGTTCTTTACTATCACCTTATTAAGCTCAAGGTAGTCAATTTATAATCTAAAACTCCCATCTTTCTTCTTGATAAAGAGAACTGGGGCTCCCCAAGGCGAAACACTAGGTTTAATGAATCCCTTCTCTAATAGCTCCTCTATCTGCTTCTTCAACTCTTTCATCTCACTTAGAGCCATTCTATACGGAGTCTTAGAAATTGGGTTCGTCCCTGGTACTAGATCAATCGTGAACTCCACTTCTCTCTCTGGAGGTAGTCCGCTAATTTCCTATGGAAATACCTCTGGGAACTCCCTGACTATCGGAATATCTTTAAGGGACTCTTTAGTCTCAACTTCAACAGAAAAGAAAACCACATACCCCTGATAGCCCTTTCTCAAGCATCTTTCTGCCCCTATCTCAGTCACAAAGCTTAGTTTGACCTTAGTATATGGGTTTGACTGTCTATTGGGTAATACCAAGGTTCGGTTCTTACAATCAAGTAAGAAACTATTTGCAGATAGCCAGCTCAGACCAATAATTACATCAATATCATGTAATGGCAGACAAATCAAATCAATGACAGTACTACAATGCTCATACTGGACTATGCAATTTAGACTTGCACAACAGGTGACAACTCTAATGCCAGTAGGGGTAGATACGGTCATATCATATGGTAATGTATCTATTGTCAGACCCATAAGCTCAGCACAGTTATATGATATAAATGAATGGCTTGCGCCTATATCAAACATTGCATATACAAGATAATTATTTATACGAGTGGTACCTTGGATTATCTCAGGCGACTTACGAGCTTCTTCCTGATTCATTGCAAAAACTTGGCCCAAGCTTTGTGGTCTAGACCCTTCAGTTTTGATTTTGAGTAGCTAGAGCTGCTACTACTATCGCATGAATGGTAGCTTCTCTTTCCGTTGTCCTCTCTTGCTCTTGGCTAACTCTTTCTTGCTTTTGGCGAGCCTGAGTCGTTCTCAGCTGTTTCATCAACTGCTATTATTCATTTAGTCTTCTCAAAATTTCTTGCATTAGGTCATCCTGTCTATGTTGACCCTTTGATCATCACTATTCTCAGTTCTACGAGTTTACACCATTTTGATCTTTTAGTCCTTTATAAAAAATGAACAACCACATTAATATATAAGATTAAATATCATGTTCACCAAATACTACCAAAATATCATATTCATGTATTAACATATGCTTCTTTATACATAACAGTCGTTATAGTACTACAGCAGTACTGACATTCATACATAAAAGTTCTGCTAAACATAAAAAAATTCTAACTTTTAGTTATCCGGGAATATCTCATATACCATAGCTTCTAACTCTCTTAAACATATATGGAAAATAGGGAGAGGGATTTATGCAATCTCTGCATAAGTTCGTTGCTGTAACTGAGCACCTGGAATGGTAGCTAACATAACCCATGTCCATTCATCATCATCTGTTGAGTTCAAGGCCATTTGATCTAGCTCATATGCTTCTCTAGCCCTCTGGATCTAGGCTGACTGAAACCATTGTCCATGTAGAGTGGTGTGCTCTCAGAGTCCTCGGGTGTTAGCATCCAGTATGCGCTGCAGAGAAGCAATCTTATCAAACACTGGACCTGTATATCTATTATCCCCTGGATATTCTAGTAATTCTTGTGCCAATTCTTTCTCCTTTTCAGACACCTCATTTGAATCTTGAAATGATTCCACCACATTTGAACCCGTCTCTAAAGGTTCTTTCTTAACCTATTCTTTTGCTGGTAGACTTAGCCCTTCAGGCTCTTTCATAAAGCGTGCTTCTAGCAACTGGCTCAACCATTCATCACATCGTAACCTTTTCTTTGCTGGTAATACCTCTCTTTGCCTCCTAGCTGGAATTGCAGGTTTTGGTTCCTCTACCTGCGGGAAATACATCTGTATCTCAGGATCTTCTTCCTCACCTAGATCTCCTTGGTTGACAGATGGCTTAGAATTCAAACATATCTCTGGAGTATTGGTAAACTTCGTTCCCTCTTCATGATAAAGTGGTTGAGTAACCTCTACACTTGAAAATCGCAAATCTTTCTCAGGTTACTATCATTTCATCAATTTTTCAGTTTTTTGGCCCAACTTTAAAAATTCATAACTAATTCTAGAAAAATCAAAATTGAGTGGTTCCAATTTCAATATGAAGCTTATATCATTCCCTAATGTAATATCCCAAATTTTGTAAATGGACATAAAGGCCAAACCGATAAATTACGAAACGATTTAAGACCTACAGATAAGAAAATAGAGAGGAAAATGCTTATAAATAATAAAGATCATAATTGACTAAGTCCCGAGTCTTGAGGATTCTAAGTAAAAATGACTAAGGGGCAAAATGGTCATTTGGCCTAAATGACAAGGGTAAAATGGTCATTTTGATTAAAAAGGCCTAGGGCATAAAATGTCATCAAATAATAAGGACATTTTGGTAATTTGGTCAAAAGTTAACAAAAAGTCAAAGTTGACCAAAAATGTCAAAGTCAACCAAGGGTAAGGTTGGAATTAAGAAAAGTAGAAAAGTGATGGCATTTTGGTAATTAAGAGAGAAGTAAGAAACGTAGTGGCATTTTCGTAAATATGTGGAAAGTAAGAAATGCAATGCATTTCTGCAATTAAGGATTTTAAGAGGATTAAAAGATGGAGAAATAATTATTCGAGGTAGCAGGGGTCCTCAAACGCCGGAGACCTGAACTAAGGAAAGTTTATTTGGGTCCTAAAGTATTTAATAAAATTATTACCCAGTATCCGGTATGGGCAGTTTCAGAGTACGTAGTACATAAGTGCCCAAAAGCCCCGAAAAAGTATTTTCTTAAAAATTAATTACGGAAAATCTAGGAAGAATTTTGAGGAATGGAAAAAGGGCTGGAGTATCAGGGAAAATGTAGAAATTTTCCATGCCCTTAAGTTAAATTGGCCGTCGAAAGCACGTTTTAATGTGTTTCACACAAATCGAGGAATCTTGACGAGTTACGAGAAAAACTCGAGGACATTTTGGACTAGGAAATGATGTCATCTAAGCAAGGAGGCCTAGGGAATGGTGCCACATGGAGAGAAAGTCTCCGAAAGAATAAAAATAAAAATACCTGATTAAAGGTTACTTTACGAAAATACGTGCCACCGGATTAAGTAACCAGATAGGCAGAGAGCCAATCAGCCTAACCAAGTCTTAGAGCCCAAGCTAGAGAGTAATGATGACACTTTTTTACTCACCACAAGAGCTTGACACTTGGCTTAATCTCCTCCATTAAAGATCAAACTAGACTAAGTTTTAATCTCATCCATTCATCTTTCAAGAAGGCTTTTAAGTGGCTAAACCTCTCCATTTGCTCTCAAAAATTTCTGCTACTCTCTCCCTCCATTTGGTCTTATTTTCTCTCCCTCCCAAGCTCCCAAAAGCATCACTTTGCTACAAGAAGGTAATAAGAGTAAGCTTTCAAACCTTCATCTTTTCTCAAGCTTTGCAACCTTCTACTACCTTTCTCTTGGATTATTTCCTTGAGTAAGCCTCTCTTTTAGAAGATGATGGCTAGGGTTTCAAGAGATGAAAATGGAAAATGAAAGGTTTTAAAGGCAACAAAAGGTTGCAAGCTCTTCTTTAAAGTAGTAAAGAGTGGTGATGTTGGTTGTTGTTGTTTTAGTTGTTGTTGAAATTTTGGAAACCATAAGTTTATGGGGAGGTGCTGTCCATGTGAGGTCTTGAAAAGGGAAAATGTTTTTGAGTATTTGATGCTTGAATCATGATTTGGAAGCAAGAATACACAAGCAATCATGAGAAAAAATTGAAAAATCCAAAACCCTTCTTTTTTCTGTTTTTTCAAAAATCTGTAAGAAATAGCAGGAGTGAGATTTTAATGATTCTAATGCCTCCAATGGCTCCAAAATGAATTTTTGTGTAGGGTAAAATTAAGAAAGGGATTTAAGAAGCATTAAGGACCATAAAAGTTAAGTCTTGAACTTGTAAGGGTCTTGAAAATGCAAGAGGAAGCTTTATTGTGTTTTTGCAAGTTTTCTTGCAATATTATGATTGGATATTCATGTGGATATTATGACATGATGTTTAGGAAGTGAAGAGCCCAAAGAACTCATTGTGAATGTTCATCAAGAAAGGATTTAAACTAAAGGGAATTAAAAGAAAAAGGTAGCAAAACCCTCTAACCTTAAGTTTTATAGCTTTTGAAATGTGCTAAGTTATGCATGAATTGTTTAGAAAATTATGATGATGAAAGTGTGAAAATGTGCTATTGTTTGCTATGGCCATATGCATTTGATTGTTACATGCTGCACTTTTATGAATTCGCACTTATATGAAAGATTGTCACGCTATTTTTATGATTGTGTTAGGAAGTTTTGCTATTGGGATTCCCAAATCTCATTCCCGACCAACTAACCATGCAGGTGGAAGCTCAAACAAGGGTAAGGAAAAGGTTATAGATGCATGAAGATGTTGCTCTTGCTTGCATGATTTTGTATAAATATATGAGTTGCTAAACTCACTTGAAGTTCTTACGTTTGTAACCCTAAACCTCTACAAGAAGTATCATGTGAATATGTGATAATGTATACATGTAAATGGGCTAAAATTGACAAGGAATGGTAAAGGAATAATCATGCATGTTAAAGGTGGGTTAATGAACCAAAAACAGGTTTTGGTGAATTTTAAGAAAAATTGGTTTCAAAGTTAAAGGGTTCCAAAGGCCCTGAAAAATGAATATGTTTCACATGTTAATTAAAAATAGCAAACGAGCTCCAATTGAGCTGAAACTTTTCATTCAGAAACTAAACATCCTATGCTTTAAAATGATATAAAGTTTGTGAAATTTGGATGTGTATTTTGAGAGATATGATTTTCCAAAGTTTAAGAGAAAAACTGAAAAACTGGAAGTGACCATTTGTGCAGTATAACTTTTCAGAATAAACTGATTCAAACGGGCAAGATTTTGGGCCAATAAATTTTTCCCTATAGATAACTTCATAATATAAATTTAGAAATTGGAACCACTTCATTTTGATTTTTCTAGAATTAATTATGATTTTTCAATTTTGGGCCAGAAATATGGAAAAATGCCCTGTGAACAGTAACAACGTTTTTTACGTTTTTGAAAAATCAAGTTCACAATTTTGGACAATTTTTTATATCTAATTCCCAAGAGTGGTTCAAAAGTGATCTAATACAAGCACATAGGGGGAAAATAGGAGGTGTTACAATTAGTGGTATCAGAGTCCAAGGTTTTGGCTTACGGGCCCACAGTAAAGATTTTTGGCGACTTATGCTTGTTATGCATTGTTAATGAGTGCTTATCAGATTGAAATATGTTAAGTGCTTATTGAATTTGTGACTGTGCTTGAACATATGTTGATTTATTTATGCTTTAGATGCATGAATATGAGTAGTTAAGCATGATACATAATAGCACAGAAGTCACACGCATTCTAGAGACAAGCTTGTACTTAGAGCACTCCAAAAGGATGACAGTGCCATATCCCTGCCTTATCTCTCGCATACTTGATATTCATCAAGTATGGTATCAAGTTGTAGTCCTCTCTTCCCCACAATCTACTTTTACAAAAATCAACTTTATCTAATTTTCGGCTACCGAAAATGCTTTTCAGGAATTTTCCGATCACTTCACCAATTAAGTGTAATAAAAAATTCCCTAAATTCAACTGATCATTTTATAATTTTTCTCATCTCAAATGGCTCTCAAATATGATTTAAATTAATTTTCTCCTAAAAACTCTAATTCGGGGATTTTCACCTTCGTACTATCATTGACTTAAGGTTGATGAAATCAATTTCATAAATTAAAGCACTTTTCAATGTATTTTTCACCATTTTAGAATACATTTTTGAGGTCTCTAGGTATTTGAAATAATTATATTTAGCTATAAATAAAAAAATTAGACAAATAAATTATGACCTTAAAAATTTCCGCAAGGGTTATTTTGGTCATTTTAACTTTAATTGGACCTTAATCCATCATTAGTAAATTTTTCTCTATCTTCTGGTGCCGAAGGTCATTTTCTGGTATTTTGGTCAAAATTACCAAAATGCTCTTAACTTTTCTCAAAATGACAATTTTGCCCTTACGTTCTATTTTCTTGCAAAATGGCACATTTGACACTTTTCAACCTTCTTTTCCTTTTCTTTCCTTTCTTTTCATTCTCTGAAACCTTATTTTAGCTTGAGCTACTTACTTAGCCTTTATATCCATTTACCCAAAAACTTGGATATTACATTTCTCTCACCCTTAAATAAAATTTGTGCATGTTTGGGAAAACCTTTTCCCAATGATGCACGCAAGTCAAGATAAAAAGCATCTTGAAATCCATAAAAAACGTCTCAAAATCTGTAAAATCATCTCAGAATCTATAAACTCCTTTCTTCCAATGGACTCCCAAACACACTTTGTTCTCGAAATTTGTCTATCTTTCTCTACTTTGTCTCCTAAACTTTATCTAAAGCTCATCTTTGCCAAACCATTTAAAGCATCAAT
>JANTPZ010146414.1:0-13510 GCA_025593235.1 Vachellia pachyceras
TTCCCCCGTTTTAAGCATAAAGTGGTATATATTGTGATTATTATTTCTTGGCAGCAAGTTGATTATATAATGATTGATGTGAATCTCTCTGGTTCTACTTGCAGCAAAGAGATGGAAGCTCTCATGTCAAGCATAGAGAAGGTGGCCAAGAAAGTTGTACCTGCGATGCTGAAGAATTTTGCAGGAAAATTATTAGTTACCGGAGGCGACGATCATGAATTTGGGACGCTTTGTTGTGTTTACAAGCACAGTGAGGATAGTATGGAAGATGGTGGATGGGGTAGCTCATTGAAATGTGATGTGATTAGGATGCTGATTAGAGGAGCTGATTACTCTCATGCCTTGTGCTTCCATGTTTGTGATGGCTGCTCTGAGTTCCATGTTTACTCTAAGAAAGGTTGGCTCTCTTTCTCCCCTGAACAAGGCGCGCTCATAATCACCTGTGGAGACCAAATTCAGGTTACTTTTCAACTCTTCTCTACCCAAATTTTACTCAACTTGATTACCAATTTTTTTCATTAACTTCAAAATATAGGAAAAATTATCTTGTTGTGCTTGTGATTTTGATTTCATTGTCATTCAATCTCAGAATTTTGATTCGATGCTAACCAACGTAACTAATCTAATTAAAATGTCTCTCAAAAAGTGAACAGCAGGAAATGACAATAACTAGTGGCATATTCACATCTTAAAAGACTTTTCAATAATTTAGTATCCATTTAGAAAATCGTTGGGAGAATGCATTTAAACATAATATATTTATATTTGGATAAACGTTGAATTCAGAATACATTTATTCTGCCAAAAATGAGTTTTTCTTCTCAAAATTTTAAAAGGAGTTACTAAATATTAGAATTTGCAAACTAACGAATGAATTTTGGACCTCAAAAAGTTATTTCCTGCAAGCACACACTTAATTGCTTATGTGAGATTAGTTTTTAAAATATTAATCCTTATAATTTTAGAAGACAGCATCATATATTTCATAAAGCTTAGGGATTGAAGTTTTAATATGATTCCATAAGGTAGGAGTATAACTGTGCGTAACAAAGTTTATTTTTTCTTTTAATATATTATTCTTTGCTTTAATGCAATAAAGTGGTGGAACGGAACATAGTAACATCTCCTTGATTAGCGAAAAAAAGGAACTAAAGAAGCTTTATCCTTTGTGCACATAATTAGACTTCACCTTTATTTAAAATATAGGCAAGATCAGGTTTTAAGCTGCTTTTATGTCAACTTCAACACATAACATATAATCATTAGGATCTTTTTTGCTGGTTATATTAAATTATAACGACAGCTAATTGGGGTAGCGTAATCTGATGGTAAACACGAGTGAGCCCCAATTCATGAGTGAAAAAATGGTGGCAACTGACACTAAGGTGTAATTTCATTTATTAGTCATAATGGAATAGATTTTAACAGAATGATGTTTTGAGTTCAAATACATGATATGTGAATACAAAATAAAAAATACAATTAAAAGAATTATTCCCAATTGGGTTCGAGAATGTTCAGATTTAATCCAATCAAACGGCTATAAATAGCTATATATATATATATATAAGAATTGATATCTCTTAATCAAGTGATTAACAATTAATGTTGATGTGCTTGACGTTATGGTGATAACAGGCAAGGAGTGGTGGGGTGTACAAGCAGGTGATCGGAAGACCAATCTTGGAAGTAGAGAAAGCTCATGACAGCATTTCAATGGCTTTCCTGTATTCTCCACCAAACGACACAGCCACTTCAGAAACCAAAAGGGAAGCAGCTACAATCATCACACTTGGCCACCAAGCCGTGTTGGCTATTATTCTCATCCTTGTTTACCAATTCTTGATTTTTCTGTACAAAAAATTTTGATCTCAATCTTGTTTCTCGAGGATTGTTGTGCAGTACACAGTTCAATACAGAATATATAAGCTTCCACCCCTCTGTTTTAAAAGTGGTAATTCAAAACTACATAACCAAGTATGAACGTTTACGAAGTTAAAATATACCTACCTTGTATTGTTCATCATTAAGTCTAGTTTGTTGTTAATGTTATATTTTATAACGGTACGATATTGATATTTTATCCAAGATGTTCTTACGTACAAATCAGAAAACTTAGTTTGTTCATTACAATTCCAAATTTAAAGGATTAAAAATTTAAATTATTGAATGAACAAACTATAACAAAGCACAGAATTGTAGGACTAGAACATACGCACACGTTTTTAAAAAAACCTAGAGACTAAAAATGTTCATCCTTATCTTTTCCCTTAAAAAGAACTCAAGTGGTTTACAGTCCAAATATACAAAAAAAAATTTCAAAATATGTTTCATTAAAAAATATAAAGGATAAGTAGCAAATATAACACTAATCTTATTTTTTTAGGTACACCGAACACTCTAATCTTTTTTTAGTGTAATTTTATCCATCATGTTTTTAATTTGGTGCAATTTCATCTCCCTCTAACTTTTAGTCAATTTTTTTAGGGAAAATTAATATTTAATTCCCAAATTTTAACTTACTTATAATTCAGTTCCATAAACTATTTTATCCCTCATGTTTCTATGAAATCAACTTTTCACATACATTTAGTGTTAGAAAAGTTATATGTTCTTTTATGGTTAGTTTAGGGTTAGAAGAATGAAAATTTTTTAACTGTATCAAAATTTTGTGGAAACAATCTCTATGACTAAATTTTTCATAAGATTCCAGAAATCAAATTAATTTTCAAAATTCATCCATTTCGAGATACATTTTATTTTAGAGCTAGTTTGGGATCAAAAAACAATTGTTCATGAGAATTCCAAAAATCAAGTTTATTTATGATAAATTTAATGAATTATTGTAAATAAACTTGAATTATTCTAAACCTCTATGGCTCAGTTTTTCTGGCTCTAAATGAATGAATTATTGTAAATAAAATTGATTTATGAAATCTTCACATACAATTGAATTATAGAAGATGTTTCCATGCAATTCTAAGAAAGTGGAAACAATTTCATTCTTCTAACTCCAAATAAGCCATAAAATAATGTGACATTTCTTTCCCGAATGGATGAATTTTAAAAAATTATTTTGATTTTTAAAATCCTCGTAAAAAATTGTGCCAAAGAGGTTGTTTCCATAAAATTCATACATTGTGAAAAAATTTCATTCTTTTGACTTTAAACTAATCCTAAAAGAAAATATAGCCTTATTAACCCTAAATGGATGAATTATCGTAAATAAACTTGATTTCTGGATTCTTCATAAAAAAGTGTTGAGGGACTTGAAAACTTATTTTTTTTAGCTTGATTTCATAAATAGTTTAAGGGACTGAATTATAAGTAAATTAAAAGTTTAGAACTAAAATATTAATTTTCCTAAAAATTTTGACTAAAAGTTCGGGGATAGATGGAATTGCACTAAATTAAAAATGTTAGGCAAAATTGCATAAAAAAGGATTAGAGTGATGAGTGCATATGAGAAATAAAATCAAAATTATATTTACTACTTTACCCAAATTTAAAATATAAGAATTAAATAGAATTAAGTTAATTTAATTTAATCCAAAGAATCAAGATTATAATGAAGCGAAGCTTGTGCGACATCGAATTTATTATCATGAATCATGACTATGCAGAATCCATTTTTTTTTTTGGGTAAAGATAGATTATAGTTGAGTAAATTTATTGTCATGAATCATGACTATGGACGATCCATTTTTTTGGGTAAAGATCAACTATAGTTAAATCAGAGGTTCATTAAGATCAGGATAGACCTTCGGACTCAGAATAGCATTTGCAGAGAAATGTACTTATAAATTGCGCCTACAAACAAAAGACTCACATACACAATGGATTTAAGCTCATGGTCTTGTGGGTTATAAGCCAATTCATCACCTAATAGACCAACATTTGTTTTCGACTAGCCTGGTTTTATTGGTCCTTTAGCCGATAAACGTGACTATGATCCCTATTGAAGAAGGGGCAGGGAAAATTATTCCTCGTCTATTTGGCCATGAAACTAATCATTGACATCAAAACAGAACTTCGCGCAATTAGCATTGTCAATGCTTTTTCATTAAGCTTTTCTACATCGCAATGATCAAGCGCGCTTAATCATCAAAATTTCTTGGAGCATCGACCAAGCAGCCACTTCGCATTTAGTCATCAAGAAAGAGCTCGCCCATAGCAAACTGATGCAATATAAAGGTTCCTTGCCCACTTCTCCTGCATAACCCCATCACAACATGTTCACACACCATACCTTATAAAAACTAGAAGCAAAAGATTAAAACACAGAACAGGAATAACAAAAGTCCCACCTTCACATGCGTGGTAGGAAAAACAGTAGTCCTCAGGGTTTCCTGTGTTTCATCTGCTGGCTTCCTCCTTGGCATGCTGAGCACAAAAGCAGCCTGGTCCCAGGTTGCAGCAGTTGCTGTTACGCGGTATCCGTGATCCCAACGCTTGTGAATCCCTTCGCTGGGATAAAGAAAATCCAGTTCAACCACCTGAAATTAGGAGACATCAGTAATTGGTTATTTTTGCACCCAAGCTTAGCATCATTATATAAAACCGGTAGATAAGGGTCTACCTGGTCACAAAATCCGGCACCACGTGACATGACTACTCCCCATCTGACCCCCGAGGTAGCCATTGCAGTAACAAAGAAGCCTTCCCTCCATTTTTTGTTAATCCACTTGAAAGGAAAGGAATCATTAACTTTGTAAGATTGCTGCACAAATGATGTGCCTGGAATACATAAACCATGTCAGCTGAAACTAATTTAGTATTCGCTAAAGGCATAATACTACAGCATCCACCCAAAAAGACAAAACAAATATACTGAGTAACCAACCCTTAGACATGACTACTAATGAGCTCCCATTTGTAGCTCCAGCAACTGCACTGATGTAGTAATTTTTTTCCCACTGCTCCATTATCCATTCCTTCAACCGTACAAGAACAGCACACTACTGATTACTGCTAATTAATAAGCTCACAGGGATGCTTCAGCAGTTCACGTTTCAAAAGCATATGAACGTTCACTAAAGAAAATTGCTAGTTACCAGCCATGCACTAAATACTAAAAGTTCAGACAGCAGAATAGATCACCTTATGGAGAAAGTAAGGGGAGAGTTGATAAACTTGGTCAGAGAAACCAGTGCCTGCATCCATGATTATTGCCCACAAGTTCAAACATGAAGCCACACTGCTTATGTATAAGCCATCCTCATTTCCCTTTTCGATGTGCTGGGAAAGCTTTGCATCTGACACGTTGTAGTGATATCTGCAATGCAAATACAAGAACTCCTCAGGCACGAATAATTCATTATATTTTAAATAAATAGAAAAGTCTAAGCAACTGTTTACTTGGTCTTTAAAAGATGACAAGAAATGGAGGTCAACATACAAGTAAATAAACAAACAGCACAACATTGCAGAACAAAGTTCACACGGTATCAAACCAGTAAATCAATAATTCATACACAGAATAAATTTAAATAAATAAATGAAGCATGTATCGTTGTATCAATTAATAAGTGCCAGAATGCCACAAAGCAGTACCTACATAGCATGGCTTAAGACTTATAGGAGTATACCTTTGTTTCATTGGTCTGCGAGCATTATATATACTTATCCACTGTGTGGCTGGTATACCCATTCGGAACTTCTGTTTTGGTTGTTCATCATCCTCCTCTTCCATGGCCAGACGACCTCTCTTATGACCAATGAGCTTCACAAAGAGTAATGATAGCTTAGAATTCAATGTTGACCTCATAAAATTCAAACTTGTAAGAGTGAGGGATCATTGGTACCTTTTGAGCACCTTCTGTATTAATTGGTCTAATGTCTGGATTTGGACCAATGATCCCGTCAAACAGAGAAATATACTTTGTGTAGTTAGGATCTTCGTCAAAGTTTAAATTTACTACATGTTCAACAAAAAGCCTAAAAGGCTGGGGGCAGAAGCAACATAGGCACTCTGGAGTTGTTCCCATCTTCTTCTTACAAACAAAAAACCCTTTGTTTTCTCCCTGAGAAAAACATGTTAAAGACTGGTGCTCTGAAAGGAGGCATAAGAACACAAACTAATTTAAAGATATCCAACCTGGTATCCCTGCCAAGGGAGACGACCTCGAAGAAGAAAAACCAATGTATAAGCAAGGGATTCCAAATCATCCCTCCTGCTGGCAGTTCTCCCTAAATGTGCATGCACACTAGCATAGCGGACTGTGCCTCTAACAAATGGAATATCAGGAGCCAAGAAGCAACAAGTTAATATGAAAATGGAAAAATCAAGTTAGGTAAAATTTTCTGTATGACTCAAGATCAATCAGATCTTTACCTAAAAACATCTGGCCTTTGGTCATATTCCACATGTGAACCTGTTGAATTATCCCGCCATCTAGAAGCTATAGGCCGAAAACACTGAGTATTAAATGCTGCGTTAAGATGGAAAGTGACAAAACACTAATTTACAAATAATACTTAAAAATACCTAATCCAAGATCAACGAGAAACAATCTCTTCTCATCTGGGGTCCCTGGAGAACCAAGCAGAAAATTTTCAGGCTTCACATCCCCATGCACATACCTGCATCATTTAAAGCAACACACAGTGAGCCACTGCCACAGAGATAAGCAAGCAGAACCACCCCTAACCACAGGAAGTAAAAACGAAACTCCATACAGTAAAAATTCAGAGAAATAGAAATGGCTCAGCAGGTGAAATAGAGGGAATTACCCTCGGGAGTGCATCTTCTCCAGTATGGATATTGCTTCAATGGCAATGCATGCAACCATTTCAGTGGACATTCTAAAATTCACAAAAAAGGAGGAAAAAATCTTCGCGACTTGAAGTAAAAAAAGTGGTAGAGTATACATTTTGTACAATATGTGCAAGTCAATAATCAACACACTCACGTATGATTGTTATTATTCCACACATCCCACAAGCTAGGTCCCAGCATATCCATAATCTGTAAGCATAAAGGTCATAAGTCAAACAGTCACACTTCGGACAAGGTGAAAGGTGAAAGTAGATAGAAGGAAAATAAATTAGCCATCCAGAAATTTAAAACCAACTAATAACAAGATGATCAATTCACATACCATGATATAATAGCCACCTTGCCTGCCCTTATAGTGTACTCTTGGCACACCATGGCTGCCACCTAGAGTGCTGTACAATTCCAAAACATTCTTATTATGTAATCAATCATAAACACCAAATTACTCCACAAAAAACTAGAGAAACAAAGATCTAAGAATCAACAAACGAAGAGAAACCATTAAAAGAATCAATCATCCCACTCACTTATACACTTGCCACTCGTGTGGTGATCCATAGTTAAATCCTTTACTACTTCTATGCTCAAATTTCAGTGCAACCTGAGAAAGAAGATAAAAGGTGAGCTTTCCAGACATTAAACTAACAAAAAGAAAAGAAAAACAGATATCACTACTCATCCAATAATGGCAGGACAGTTAAACCTCTACAGCTCCAGGTCCAGTTCTCTCAGTCATATTTACACCACTAACACGGCGGCCAACATATACTTGTCCAAATCCACCCTTCCCCAGCTTTTTTTCTACTTTATACCATGGGGAACCAACCACTTGAACCTGTCACCGTAAGAAGGAAAATAGCAATACATTAAAACAGTAAGGAAAAGGGAAATTATACAAAAAGTAACCCATAGAGAAGAAAGGTAATCATAAACTAGAAAGCAATTCGTTACCTACAATCATGCAAGTAAAAAAAAATGCTCAATAAAAATGCTTTCAATGTCAGAAATTTTACTACTAATTTTCCCACATATAGCATGTTTAGAAATCTGCTACAAATCCCCAAACGACATTTTGAAGCCCAAGAGTAACTTAAGTTACACTTACAGGCAGTAATAAATGATAATGACACGTGAGAAACGGCCACTCGTCCCTTCAACCCAATGGGAAAATAACAAATCGAGAGTGAGTGTTCCTTAAGCGTTTGACTTTCAGTCTTTCTCGGTCAATGGAAACACTTCATTTAAAGAACAGACAACTTCTGGTTTACGCCTAAAAGTAGACACAAAGGGGAGCATCCATTCAAGGAATGGATGGCTGAATGACAAACGTTACACTCAGTAGGCAGCAGCAATCACATTTGCGCAATAGGAACGCTAACCTATATTGTATGAACATAAATATCCGAAATGTGTCTATTCAATCCAAACGATCACTTTATATAAAGGAGCTCCTATTTTAAAAGTGCCCACAACAAAGTGCTCGTAATGCGTCAGACTTCATATGACAACATCATACAAACCATACCCTCTCAGGAATAGGAGCGGTATTCCCCTCATCATCACCAACATTGGCCTTATCGTTGCTCCGAGCTCCACTATCATGATCATTCATTTTCTTCTCGCCTATTTCTTCCTTCTCCTCTCCACAATCGCCAACCACGCCACCACCGACGGTACCAACACGAAGAAGAGCTTCGTCCAAACCCCTTTTTGCCTCCTGCTCCTTGACCGGGACAATTACGTTGTCATTGACCACATGCACCACCACCTGCTTCTCTGGCTGTTTCCGTTGCTTGTTATTCTTGGGCCCTGCCTCCGCCGCCGCCCTTCTCCTCCTTGTCCTCGTAGCAATCGCTTCGCCTTCTTCGATCGGATAAGGCTGCTTCGTCTCTTGCTGTTGCTTCGCTGCTGCTCGGCCCCTGCGCACTCCACTACGCAGCACCGGCATCGTTCATCCTTCAAATCTCATCCCAATCTCAGAAATACCAAATAAAATATGGAAAAAAATCACAAATTTTGCCGCGCCAAAGTCACTCTACCGCCTTCTGAGAACACCCGCCAAATCCAGCAGCAACAACTCCCAGAAAAGATTTCAGATATCCGATTCAGACCCTGTCAATTCCAGGTGAAATGCAGCACCGCAATGAAGGAAATTTAACCAGCCCAGCTAATGCATCAAACAGATTCTGGTGTTTTACTCCGGAACATCTGAAGCCCCCCAATCCGCGAGAAGCGGATCGTCGCAGCCAAGTTAGGGTTTTCATAAACGGTTACACTGAAAATGAAGGGATCAAGCGAGGAGGGGTTTGGAGAATTAGGGGAGAGAGAGAGAGAAGAACTGGGTGGAATGCTTGGTTACTTCCAGAGAAGGAGAACACAGCAAATTCTAATTTTTATATAATTATAATTATAATATAAAAAAAGGATGAATGAATATAGTAGTTACGTACGTTCGTGTATTTGCCTGACATTCTCTGGAGACCGTTGATTGTCGTAATCAGACGGTTGGATAAGGGTTCAGAAAAACTGTTATAAAACTGTTATTTGGAAAGAAAATTTACTATCTAATTTCTAAACAGAAGGATTAATAACTAAAATATTTTAAAAATTAATAAAATTACCAACAAGTTCTAGCAGTAACTGGTTTGATTGTTTTATAAACTACTGTTAAGATTTCATAATAATTTTATCAATTCTATAAACATTTTATTCATTAATTTTGTTACATGGTAACTTTTTCAAGAAACTAATCAGGTATAAATTACACTCGGCTTTAACAAGAAACTTGTGCCAATTCTTCTCTTTCCAATGATATATAGAAAACAAAACAAATGTAATCGAAAAAAAAGAAAACAAAACAAAATGCATCTCCTATTTATTTTATTTTTAATTTTAAAGAATATCTTTTATTTTTAATATAAATATACATCATCCATTGAAATGAAAAGTTATTTAATATAACTTTTTACGGAAATTTATAATCAGACCCCAATAAAAAATTAATAAATAAAAGATTTTAAAGATGGATAAAATTACCATCAGATCTCAATATTAGTTGGTTCGATTGTTTTGACTGCTAGTGAGGTTGTTAATAACAACCAAATCAGCTATCATTGGGATCTATTGGTAATTTTACCAATCTTTAGATCTTTTGTTTGTTAGTTTCTCTATTTAGAATCTAATGTAAATTTCCCATTTTTTTAATTTTTAAGATTTTTTTTCTTTTTGACGACTTCAAGGGATTATATTTTAATGCATTCAATTATTACGTGAAATTACGTTTTTACGTTGATATATCTTTTTATATAAATATTGTTCAAAAAAATATTTTAAAAATGTATATGAAAAATTTAAAATGATGAGAAATACATTTAGCAGTACAATTTATATTTAGTGTAATTTTAATAAAATATTTTTAAAAATATTAAAGAGTACCATACTTAATCATTTAAAAAATTTTAAATTTGAGAGAATCTAGACACTTGTATTATGAGGACAAAATAAAACAGTGATTTTCTTTTTTAAATTGTTCAAAATTAAAATAAAGCAGAACCATTCTTGTTTATTCTATGTATAATATAATAAAACCTACCTTAACTCGTATAATGTAAGTTATGACACGTATGATACTTTTGGACACATCTACTAATTTAATTTAGAGGTGGTAAGCCTGCATTTTTTTAAAAATTAAAATTGATTAACGAAAAATTTGT
The DNA here is from genome assembly GCA_025593235.1 of Vachellia pachyceras. Taxonomy (NCBI): domain Eukaryota; kingdom Viridiplantae; phylum Streptophyta; class Magnoliopsida; order Fabales; family Fabaceae; genus Vachellia; species Vachellia pachyceras. Next base: position 10,492 of record JANTPZ010146414.1, read on the forward strand.
GTATAACTTTTGATCATAATATAAATCTAATTAGTATTAAATAATTACTGATAATTTGATTTGTTATTTATATTCAATTTAGATTACATCTTATTAAATGTATTATATCTGTTTAAGTTGTATTACTTAAAATTTGAATTAAATTTTTTATATTTAAGTTGTAGTATATTTTTATAAATTAAATTTATGAAAAAATTATATTTAGTTTTAAGTATTAAAAAATAAAAAAGAATTCAAGTGAAAAATTATTATGAATAAAAAAAATTTATGGATGAACAACAGAAATTTAATTGGCGCTGCCCTTGGATCACATGCTATGCTATGTTTGGTACGATAGAATTAGGAGGTGGAATTGGAAATGAAATTCATTTCCTATGTTTAGCACGGTGGAATTGAAATTCAAAATGGGTAGAAATGAGTTCCATGATTTAACCTAGGCTAAAGTATACTTTTAGTCCTTTATGTTTGCGTCAGGTTTCATTTTAGTCCTTTAAGTTTAAAAAGTGCACTTTCAGTCCCTCAAACTTAACGCCGTTAGTTTTTCTTAACGGAAAATGCTGACTCATTAAATTTAATCGATAATTGTGCAATAAAACGTTGACAAAACATGTTCACATTTTAATTATAATTTAATAATATAATAAATTTGATATTTTAAATTGTGTAAAATAAAAAAGTATCTAAAATAACAACGTTAAGTTTGATGAGTCAGCAATTTCCATTAGAAAAGACTAACTGCGTTAAGTTTGAGGGACTAAAAGTGCACTTTTTAAACTTAAAGGACTAAAGTGAAACCTGCTACAAATATAAAGGACTAAAAGTATACTTTAGTCTTTAACCTATGAAATTGTATTCAAGTCCATGGAATTAATATTTTCACCCCTCATTTTTTTTATATTTATTTTCAATTTCATCTCCATATCTAAAAAAATCTAATTCTAAAATAATCTTTCAACCGTGCTCGCGATGTTCTAGCCTGTTAGTACTACTTGGAATGAACAACGGAAGTTGATTTAAGATACTCGCATTTCAATCAGCCTCAGCCCGTCTAGCTCAGTCGGTAGAGCGCAAGGCTCTTAACCTTGTGGTCGTGGGTTCGAGCCCCACGGTGGGCGTATGTTTTTAAAATATTTTTTACTCCTTTTCCCATGACCCAAATTGCCCATTCCAATTTATTTAGCCCAGCCCATTCTACGTAGGCCCGAAAAGTCACACAATACTATGCGTTGTTCTGGAGGTTCTTGGAGGCCCAAATAAAACCCATGAAGGCTGAATATAACTTTTTTTTTTACTGAATACACTTATTCTCTGAGGTTATCATATTTGAAGCATTATTTAATGCTAAATGTGAACATCTCTACTAGAGGAGACTCGATCATTGATTCTTCACGTTGTGATAAATTAACCCTTTGACTAGACTCAACTTCCGTTAATAGCTTCTTTTATTTTAAGAAAAAGGACTTTAGAATAGAAAGTTTCAGGAGTTCCCAAGCATTAAAGTGCTTGAGTTGTATTTTATGTATATTTAAATATTGTAGAAGAAAAGGATGTCTAATTTTTTTTATGACAAAAGGACTTGTAAGTTAATAGAGGAAAAATAGATTATGGAGTGTAAAATCCCAACGGATAAGGCTTAAACTCATCATCATCCAAACTCTAATCGTCCCATTCTCAATTTCTTTGTTGTGTATTATGTGTAACTTGACTTTTTTCATGTCTTTTTCAATAAACTCACACTTACTTAGAATACCCTTTAATTTACATTTTGGTTCCAATTCCTTTAAATTTATATATTTATACACCTGTCCTACCACATTGCACATAAGTCCAGACAAAAACTCCTCTCACATACTTACCTCGACCTGTGTAAAAACATTTCTCCACCGCTTTTCTAAATGGGCACAATATCGATTGGTTCAATTCACCCATCTTTTATACACCCATTCACCCGAAACTCAACGAGCCATGATAGTCCCACGAAACCTTACATGAAGAGAGAATTATGTGATATGGAACTCAACGTGTTAAACTACTATTTGAATCTCCATCCGAGATGCATATACTGTATATAATTGCTTCTAATTAAATGATGCACTTAGCTTGACTAAAAACGAATCGACCAGGATATTATGAAAAGGTAGTTTTATAATAACTTTGGACTTATCACTTGTTGCCATATGGAAATGGACTAAAGATTTGCGCCCATAAAAAAATATGTTAGGGTGCAGTACATATGACATATCTTTTCAGCAAAAAAAAACGTACATATGAAATATCTACGCAAGTAGATCGCCAAAAAAAACACAATGGCTCCGTTTGGATAGCCCGTTGAGAAAACGGACACAGATTCCGAGGTAGTTTATGTGAGAGGAAAAGTGTCTCGGTAAGCGCACCCGTTGTGCAAACGGGCTTACCAAACGGAGCTAATGAGCTTAATTAAAGTCATAGACTTAATTAGTAATAATAAACTTCAAAATCAAAACCAAATTAAAAAAAAACGACCAAAATCGATCAATCATATATATATTTATGGACTGTTCATCATGTATGTCTATTAAAGTGATACATGGCTCCGTTTGGATAGCCTGTTGGGAAAACTGACATAGATTCCGAGGTAGTTTATGTGAGAGGAAAAGTGTTTCGGTAAACGCAACCATTGTACCAACAAGCTTACCAAACGGAGCTATGGACGGACCAACAACTTCCAATAAACAACGTAAGACAAAACATTCCAAGGAAAGAAATGAACAAACAAGAAAGAAATTAAATAAAGTATATTACTTTCTTACCTCCTGCATGTAAGAGTTATATACTTAATCCGTATAGATTTAAAAATTTAATCCAGCTATTTATTAAAAAATGTGTATTGTATATGTAGTTTTTAATTTTTTGCATTGGAAACTAGTATTTTTGATGAAAAACCTCTTTAACATACTAACATTTTCTTAATAGTTACCCTGAAAAGCATTGGAACCCGTTCTCTTGCTCTCTTCTCACCTAATTAATTAATTAATTAATT
>JANTPZ010146415.1:0-26458 GCA_025593235.1 Vachellia pachyceras
TATATATATATATATATTTTATAAAGGTCAACGTATATGTTTAGTTTAACGTATATGTTTCATTATTGATATGTGCATCATCTTTAACTATATTTTTTAACTACATTTTTATTCCTCCAATCTTAATTAATTCCATCAGTTTCATTTGATAAAAAATGTTGATCCATCGAACTTGAGTTATGCACCGCCGAGTTAAGATTGGGGAACTAAATTAAATGTGCACCTTTAGAGAATTAAGCCGAAACTTTAAGATTTGATGCTTGTGTGTGTGTGCGATTTATATAAACGTTGTCGATTATATCTTGAAATCTATTTTTATTAAAAGTACTTATTGAATAATTTGATTCCCTTGTGTGTGTGTGTGCGCGCGCGCGCGCGTGCGTCTATATATATCGATAGATGGTGCTTGGACTTCATCTGACTGAACACTTGAGCGCTACAAAATAGGCTTCAGATCTTGAAGATTATTGTCGTCGTGGTCACAGAGCAAGGCATTTTCTCTATTTTCAGGTAATAAAGTTCACACTATTCCCTCTTGCTCTCTATTCTCTTCATAAATTCTTCTGTTGATTCTTTATTTTAAATTCTAATCTTTTTAAGTTCAGATCAAACGCAATGAAATTAACTCTTCTTTTTGTGAAAATTGCAATGCATATATTTTCTCTCTTACTACTACTCAGTCAAAAATCCTTTAACTTCAAGGTCCTTTTCCATTCCTCAGGTTTATAGTTAATATCTTCTCTTTATTGGTACAGACATACATATCTAGTAATAAATTCTAACATTTATCACATAACTAATTTGTAAATATAAAAAATAATTAAATATATTAGTCATTTTTAACAAACGTATGTTAGTTTTTCTATAATATCATTTTTAATTATGCACACTGTAAGTGTCCCATCATAGAAATTAATATAAGTTTTTATATGCAATTATAGGGATATTTTATAGAAAATATATAAAGTACGTTTTGGTTTATTTTCCTTCTTTGTAACAGCGACCATGACGTGGAGAGCATCTTGAATTGTTTTTTTTATATTCTCCTGTTTCTGCGGCAGCATTATTTTATTTCTTTAGTAATGTTATCTTCAATTTTTTATTAAAGGGGAATGACTTTCGCCGACTTGGAATATGTAGTGTATTGAATTTCAGCTGGTGTTTAGAATTTGGGAGCATGGACAACAACCCTCCTGGGACTCCATCATCGAGTTTATATGTTAATATTGACATGTAATCCCTTCTATCATAACAAATTAAAGAGATAATCTCATTTTCTGAGAAGAAGGATATTATCTAAATTGAAAGGACTTAACTAACTTTTGAACTCATGTTCATTTTCAAGAGAACCAACGGCCGAACATGAACGTGCCTCAGCTTCATCACCACCACCTCATCAAAACGTCGTTCGAGATCATCAAGGTACTCCCTCTCCCTCCCAGCCTCCGACACACACACACAATAATTGTTTTTCAACGAAGAATTAATTCGTAAGTCCTTATAGTTTGTCTCAATTTCATTTCATGTCCCTACGATTCATTTCTTTTGAATAGGGTCCCTAACTTTAATATTTTAATTTTAACGAGTTGGAGGTTGATACAGCTCTCAAAGTAGATGTGAATGAATTATGACTTGGAAGTAGAGTTGGTAATGGGCCGAACCCGCCCCCTATTTTTTTATTTTAAAAATAATATATTATATTTTTTTATCTCTTTCATTTTAATATTTTTCAAAGTATAATAAACAATATTTAATATATTAAAAACAGTATTAAATATTTTATTTTTGCATATCAACTTTCTATAATACTATATTTAAAATTATAATAAAACATTAATACTTATATTTTTTTTGAAAACTTAAAAAATGTCATTATTGAAAATTTATTAATGAAAAAAGAATCATATGATTATACAATCTTATGGAAAAAATTGGAAAAAAAGAAATTTAATTTTTTTAATATATATATATATATATCTGTGTGTGTGTGTTTGCGGGTTGGCGGCTCGGGTTGGCATTTTGCCAGCTCGCCGGAGGCCGGTTGTTGGTGGGCTAGCCATCCTTCAATCCGCGGGTTGACCCACTTTCTCAACCTTATTTGGAAGTTAGGTGGCTTAATAATAAGCTCCCAAATGCTCAAAATTTGAGAAATCACTCCCAATCACGAAATCACTCTCAAATTCTTCACCATTCACAGCGACTACGACGAAGAATTGGTAAAACAAACGCAGAAAAGAATTCACGTGATCAACTAACGCATACACTCAACTCATTGTTCCAACTGCTAATCCTCCTTTCCAATTTTTTTTTTTGTTGAGAATTAAGGCAAAACCGTAAGGATTTACGAATCCATTTTTCCTTTTCTTTATATTATTCTCTTACTGCTGCAGTTTCTTTTTTTATATTTCTTCATAATCACTGTTACTTTAAATTGTTTAAAAGAAAATTGATTTTTTCAGTCCATAGAATTGGTTCAATTTTTGTTTGTGTGAGAAATTTCCATGTGTTTCAATATGTATCTTGATTTTGTTTAGGATCTGGGAACACAAACAACTCGCCTGATATTCAACCAGCAAATTCAGGTGTCCCTGGGTAATCTCTTTTATCTTATTTTTCACATTCATAATTATATCTATGCTAATAAAATATATTCAAGAAAACAAAGACATACATATTGTGAATGAAAATTATTATTTACTATAAATAAATTTCATTTTTATTGAATAATTTTTAATTTCAAGAAGGTCCTATGCAATATATCACATTTAAAATAATAAGTTATTTTTCATTAAAAACATAAACATATATGTATATTGAAATAATACTTAATTTATAACCATTTTCATTTACAATTTAGAATGCTCTGATCTAACTCATAACTCAGTATTACTGACTATAATTAAGATACTTCGTGAAAAATTGGAATTCAGAACAAAAGATCTTATTTATATCAATTAAGAGTTCAACAAAGTTTTGAACTGATGTTTGCTTTTAAGGGCATCCGCGGGAGGAAATGGTGGTTCCGCACAAGATACTCCGCCTTACTGTAGTGAAGGTTCTCTCTCTTTCTCCATGGGCATTGTAAATACTGCATGTGCCACTTAATATATAAGAAGTTGGTTGATATTGTGAGGAAATTAAGAGAGTTAAATATATTACTTATAAATATTTATTCATGTGTATCATTATATATTTATATTATATATTAGTTTATAAATCAGGTAAATTAATTTAAAGAAAAATAATGAATAAAAACACTATAAAGTAATATATTTAACTTCCTTAATATCCTAAAAAAAACACAACTGAGCTTATTATCAAAGGGTAGAGGTAGGTAAATGACATCACAAAGGTTTCTCTAGTTGGTAAAGAATTAACTTACAACTAAAAAGGTCATGAGTTCAAATATTGGTACCGATGTGAGAATTTTGTTAGTGAGCGATCTGTAAGCAACTCATCTAACAATTTTTTCATAAAAAATAAATGACGCTGTCTTTTTTTTTTTCGCCAAGAAAATTGAGGTTTTCCTTTTAACTAGTAGCTCTCTCTTCATCTAATTTGGAACTCATATCTCTCATTCATGTTGGTCAGTTTCTGCAGAGGATAGACAAACGTACCTACAGCTGTACGAAACAGCAAAGGATGGTAAATGGAAAGCAGCAAAGAGAATCTTAGAATCGAAACAACCGAAATATAGGTATGATCTACTACTAGCTGACTTAACCAATCGGAAGGAGACCATCCTTCACGTGGCCACCCAAGCAAACCAAGTTAGTTTTGTGCGGGAGCTGTTGGATTATCTGAAGGACGACCATGATATAAAAGATTGCTCGGAATCAAAAGACGTGATAAAGGATTGCTTGAAATCGGAAGACGTGGACAAAAACACTGCCTTTGTCTTCGCTGTAGCATCTGGGAATAAGGAGATTGTTGATATTATGTGGGGAAAGGATCCATCCTTGCTAAGAAAAGGGGGCCGCTACGAACCACTTCACGTTGCTGCTTTACAAGGAAAAAGTGAAATGACAAAATATCTATTCGGAAAAGCAGCTAATGAGAAATCTGAATATGACTTGGATTTACTGTTCTCCCTCTGTGTCGATGCCAGAATCTATGGTAAATATATACACAAGAGACTGCAAAATTGGACAAGTTTATAATTCGAAGTAGAATTAACTTGTATCTGACACAAATATATATACACACACACACCACTTTTATTTATATTGATTTTGCCCAGATTTAGCATTGAAGTTGTTGGAGGAGGAGCGAGTTCAACCTTTTGAGGGGATATTGCAGATATTGTCTGGAAGGCCTTTAGGCATGTCAATTCTTTTCCTTTTCTTTTACCACTTCCGACATATCCGTAGATCTATCAACTTTAATAGCAGTTGCTTTTGAAGCTAATTAATGATGTTGATTGGTGTTAAAAATAATATCATTAGAACCCAATCAATATCCCATGTTTTTTATCGAAACGTTGTTGGCGGATAAATAATTAAATCTATTACGGTTTGATAGTTTTAGTTAAGCTATAGATTTGCCCTTATGGCTGTAGATTTACCTCTAATCAGAAAGAGATGGTGATACGATTGAACAACAGACGTACGACACTTTTTTTATTGATAATATTGTTTTGAATTTTCTTTCAAAGTCTTCAGTTTTGACTTAATTTCTCAGCTAATTTAATCGTTATATTGTGTTTAGTAGGTTTGAAGCAAACTCAACAATATAAGCTCGTAATATACTTGTGGAATGACATACTTCTCAAGAAAAGTCACAGTGATATCATTAAAGAAATAAGGGGACCTCCACATGCAGTATTTAATGCTGTAAAAGTTGGGAATTTCAAGTTTCTAGAGTTGCTCATAAGTACCTATCCTTATTTGGTGTGGGAAGTTGATGAAAGGAAGAGAAGCATAATTCACATTGCAGTTTTACATCGTCAAGCTGATATCTTCAACTTCATACGTGGCATAGGCTCAGTCAAAGATATAATAGTAGGTTATCCTGTTAGTTCTGATGAAGGCAATTCATCGCCAAATAGAGAATCTGTTGATGGCAATTTATTGCACATGGCAGCAACGTTACCACCAAAGGATCAACCAAAATTATTTTTTCGAGTAGCATTTCAGATTATGACTCTTGAATTATTATGGTTTGAGGTAATTCGTTACATATAAAATTTTTAGTCTTTTTTCCTCCAAAATACACATGGACAAGCACATATGTGCATGCACGTCCTTACTCTTGAGAGATGAGCAATGGCTTTTAATTAATATGATAACTTATTATATATTTAGTACTTTATATTGATATTATCATATATGCATATCCTTTAACATGGTAGGCTGTGAAGAAGATAGTTCCTCCATCATTCATAGAGATGACCAATTCAAAAGGCTTGACCCCTCACCAATTATTCATAGAGAATCATAAAGAATTGGTGAAAGAAGCGCAATCATGGATCAAGGAAACAACTAATTGGTGCATGCTTGTTTCAACTGTTATAACTACTGGAGTGTTTACTGCTACATTCAGTATACCGGGTGGCGTGGAGGACAACACAGGAAGCCCTCACTACTTAGAGGATGACAAAAAGCGGTTCATGATATTTTCCATATTTGATGCTATTGCAATGATATCATCCTCAAGTTCCATATCTATTTTCTTCTCCATCCTTACCTCACGCCATGCAGAACATGATTTTCACTACAGATCATTGCCCAGGAAGTTGATACTTGGATTAATCACATTATTCATCTCCATAATAAGCATGATGGTATCATTTAATAGTGCATTCATCATGTATTTTAATGCCAAAACCGTCAGCCATGGCTCTCATCAGGACAATGTTCTGAAGTGGGTGTTTCTTATCTTCATTTGTGCGCTTTCGTTTATACCCATAGCTATCTTTGTAAAACCACTTTGGCAACTCTCGAGTGATATAAGCAAATTAACCAAAACCCTCAGCCATGGCTTTCTTGAGAATCTTCTGGAGTGGTTTCTGATGTCGGTTCCTGTCATCATTTGTGCGCTTGCCATAGCTATCTATGTATATCTGCTTTTGCCACTCTAGGGTGATATAAGCCAGATAACCAATTTTTCTATGAAGAAATGTGGCCGTTCATGGATCTCTTCATGCGTTATATTCATGGAGTCCCAGAGTCTTGAATTGATAGATCTCTTCGGGCAGGTTTCTTCCCAATCTGTGATCTAAGGGTTTGTAATATTGGAAGTTTTGATTTGGTTGTGAGATTGTTCATGTAGTTGTTGTTGTTGGTTTGATCAAATCCATGGGAGTTTGTATCATTCTCCGAATTTATGTTTGTTCGTGATTATGGTTCTTTCATCATTCCTCTTTTACTGAACTTAGAGGATGATGAGGCCTTAGTTGCAACTAATTACTTTCTTAGAGCAGGTTGTGATCTTTCAAATTTTCAATTTTCTAGTACGATTAAAGACACAATAAAATAACTTAAACTAGAATGCAAGATGGTAATCTCTAAATGCAATTGAGCTAACTATAATGCAATATACAGTACAAGGATTGTACAGATGAATATAAGATCAATTTTTCCTGATGAAAATTGAGACCTAACCTAGATGAATGGAAATTCAATTTGGGGGGTTTGTTTCAAGGAAAGTAAATGCAAAATTAAAGTAGAATAATTGATGAAAAAAGTAAATTCAAGTAGTTAACAGTACAATAAAAAGAATTTAAGACAACTAACCATTAAAATCACTAAAAAGAATTCACATGTACAAAACTGGATTGGCTTAAGTTGTTGATTACTCTGATGAGTTGAGATAGGTCCCTTTAATTTTGTGCATGACCCTCTTTTTTTTATGAGTAGGCTTTGCTAACATTTTTGTTTTTGTATTTCTTTGAATTTTTTTAGAAAAATTTGAGAATAATTTATTTTCAGCCCTATAGCTTTTTCTTCGTTTAAGAATTTGAGTTATCATTAAAAGTTTAACCTCCCCTTTGACTATCTTTACTTTCAGATATAATTTTTTAAAACTTACATCCAAATAAATTTTTCCATTTTTTATTCTTAAAACTTGTTTCTTGACACAGATCTATAAAACAATTTTAAAAATAAGGAAACAGAAAACACCAAAACAAGGAAACAAACAGGCCCTAGTTATTTCCTCACATACAAATTCGATTGAAGTTTTTAGGGGTCAATATTTTGCATGGGCAATAGAGCTTTTGTTGGAAATTGTATCCTAAGATCAATCATTGTACTTTGAGTATTTTAATTAATGAAATTTTCTTTATCATATTATTTGCATGTTTTGTTATAATAAATTATCATTGGGTAAATCATAGTGATTATCCTAAATGTCCATGATTGTTAAAAAACTCAAAGGTGCATATTGGAATCATAAAATTGAAAAACAGAATTCACTCTTAGCTAATAAGTACGTACATAGCAGGAATTTATACATCACTGCATAAAGACAAACTGCCTACTTTTTTAGTGAAGCAAATTTTTACATGGCCGAAAGAGAGTCTTACAAAAGTAGGTTGAGTAGACAATATCAGACCAGATTGGGAATAGTGAAAATGCAAATAAGGACAGCTCCCAAAACAATAACAGAAATGGAGTTAGGAACCAAGCTTAAACCATGATAGTATGTAGTGAAGAAGGCACTACCAAATGATATCATCATGCATATTATGGACATGCCAAGTGAAACCAAACCAGATATCAACTTCAATGTTAATGACTTGCGAAAATCCTGCTCTGCATAGCGTGAGATAATGATAGAGAAGAAAATGAGCGTAGAAGTTGAGGAAGAGATCAATGCGATTGCATTAGACGTGCCAAATACCAAAGGTGATCTTTTTTCCAAGTGGTTGCCGATGAGACCACCTGGTGTGGTGAATGCAGTACAAAATACTCCAACAGTAATAAGAGTTGAAACAACCATGCAAGAGTTTGCTACTCCCTTCATCCATGATTCAGCTTTACTCAATAATCCTTGATGCTCTTTTATGAACAGTTGGTGAGGAGTCAAGCCTTCTGCATTCTTCATTTCTGTGAATGATGGTGGCAATATCTTCACCTCCTGCAATGCAAAAGGGTCATTGTTGGAGGCATAAATAAATGTAAGATGAAAAATAAATTATACTATATCTGTTCTTTAATATAAGCAACATTTGAATTTTTTTTTGAAGATTAGGAAGCTAAATAAATTACTTAAAATATATATACTATGAAATATTTATGTCATCAACAGATTACATACTCCTTGTAACACCTCCTATTTTCCACCTATACGTTCATAAAAGATCACTTTTGAACCACTCTTGGGGATTAGCCATTAAATTTGACCCAAAATTGTGAACTTGGATTTTCAAAAATGTAAAAAAAAAAAAAGTTGTTACTGTTTACGGGTCCTTTTTCAGATTTCTGGCCCAACTTTGAAAAATCATAATTAATTATAGAAAAATCGAAATGGAGTGGTTTCAATTTGTAAATTTAGCTTATTAAGTGATCTATAAGGGAAAAATACTCATTGGCCCTAAAACTTGCACATTTGAATCAGTTTATTCCAAAACCATTTACTGTCCAATTGGTCAATTCCAGTTTTTCCCTTAAACTTTGGAAATTCATATCTCTCAAAATACACATCCAAATTTAGAAACCTTTATGCCATTTTAAAGCTCAGGATGTGTAGTTTCTGACTGGAAAGTTTCAGCTCATTTAGAGGTCTTTTGCTATTTTTCCTTGTCACCTGAAGAAGATGCATTTTTCAAGGCCTTTGGAACCCCCTTAACTTTGGAAACCAATTTTTTTGTTAAAACTCACCAAAACCTCTTTTTGGTTCCTTAACTCTTATTTATCATGCATGACCATTCCCTTAACATTCCTTGTTAGTTTTAGTCCATTTTCATACATGCCTTATCACACATTCCCATCATACTTTGTGTAGAGGTTTAAAGTTACAACACAACATCAACAACATCAAGAGAGAGTTAGCAACTCAATATTTACACAAAAACCATGCAAGCAAGGAGCAACTTCTTCATTCATCAATAACGTTTTTCTTACCCTTGCTTGTGCTTCCACCTACATGGTTAGTTGGGGGGAATGAGATTTGGGAATCCCAATAGCAAAACCACATAATCAAGATATTGTGAATGTTCATACATAACTTTAAATCATGTGTATGAACATATAAACATGTGTTATATCAAACTTCACTTTAATATGCATAGGGCCATAGCACAAAAGTCACATCTCATATTAACAAGATGATCAAGATCAATGCCAGAAGTAGAGACTTCTCTAATTGTTTTTCTCCCGTTAATATTGTTATTATTCTCTCCAATACCCTCATTATGCCTATTATCATTAGCATTACCACTTCCATTTCCATTTACGTTGCCATTTAATTCATTAGCGTTCTCCATATCTAGATTATGACTAGGTTGATCACTCAAATCAAGTTGAATGTCCTTAGAAGTACTAGACTCTGAACAGGGGTGAAGTTCTAAAGGAATTTGATTCGGTTCCCTTTACCTTACCCTTAACCCTTTTGTTGTTACTTAAACTGTTTCAAAGTTATATCAAACTCAGGGTCACTAACCACAATCTTTGCACCTCTGGGAATGCACACAGAAATGTAACACAAAATGTGCAAGAACAAGTACGAGAGTAAAGTCACAGTGATAGTTAATGGATGCAAGAAAACAGCAATACACCAACCAAACAAATGCAAATGCAAAATGTGATGCAACCTAAAACTACTATGCAAAATGAAAAAAAAAAACCTAAGTGGCTCACAATGATAAACCCTAATCAATAAAAAAAATGATATTTAGAAAACTAAGAGAGTTAAAACTGACTCCTCGTCAATGGCGCCATTTCATTCTCACGGTCTTTAGTCGTCTCAAAACCCAATCAAAAATTACCTAAAACTAATGCAATATAGTGCACTAACCCTAGGATCGTTCTCTTATCAAGTAGCTTTTGTTTCAAATCCCTAAGTTAAACTAAGTGCGAAAAGAAAATGTTTAAATGGAGGGGTTTTATGAAATTGATTTTCTAAACTAATTCAAATGCAATAACTTAAACTAAATGAATTCTTTTTGGTTTTCAGAAATGATGAATGCCTTTGGTGATAAATATGTGATCATCCTCGCTCAAAAATAATTGTGGGAGTTATAAATTCATTAAACCTTTAGTAAAACCTCAAGTTAACACTCAAGTCCAATATTATCACTTTGCAATAGCTCCTACGAACATAGCTAACTATCACCTATTGAGGTATTGTTAAAAACCGTTTAATGCACAATTAATATCAGAATAATGCAATATGAGTCTTCGTCATATGAAATTCTAAATAGCAATTCCAAAGCACCAAATAATCATATCAACTAGACAATAACACACTAATTAACATAATTAAATTAATGCTATCAAGAGATCAATAGCAAATATATGTTTCATAATGCATAATCCAAAATTAGTTGTGAAAATCAATCCAAACAAAGACAAATAAACATCCATCTCAGTTCCAATATCATGTACAATCATGCCTAAAACTAAAAAATCCAGATACATAATTTTAGACTAATGGAATGATAGAAAAAGTCCCCTATGTAAATCAGTGAGCTCTGGTCAATAACTCCATCACCGAGGCGCAAAACAATTAGCCACGCATCGCTTTAGATTTAACTCCAGTGAATTCCACTTGCACAGCCATAATAGTACTCCAGGAATTGGAATAAAATATGGAAAATAAAGTAGTTAATCTCCTTGTGCAACTGTTTGAACAGCACGTGGATGAGGACTGAAAATGAGAATGTGTGGCGGAGGTGTGGTCTCGTGTGTAGTAGAGAGAGAACTGGAGATGAATAGTGGCTTTGGCGGCGTCGAGTGGCTGGGTGGTCTCTGTTTCTGCGTTCTCTTTCTCAGGTGCCGATGTCCGTGAGTAGCAGAGGGAATGAGCTGAGGGATTGTGATCCAGCAGATTCCAAAATGGAGGCTCGCGTCATGCTGAGGGATGGAGGATGAAAGCGTGGTGTCATAGGTTATGGAATGGAGGAGTGTGTGAATGCGGCGCTCTGGTGCATGGGCACTGAAGAGTGAACGAGCGTCACCGAGGTGTGAGTCTCTGAAGCTCTCCGTGCGGCGACGTCTTCTGCTCCAGGTGTGTGGCGTCGTGTGTGGTTGATGGCATGGGTGGAGGAGAACGAGTCCGGAACAGTGGCGGCTGAATGGGAAAGAATGGAGAGATAGAGCGGTTTGATGATTGATGCTGCTGTGAAGAATGGGATAATGGCGATGGTGAGAGAATGAATGGGCAACGGCGGCGTGGTGCAGTTATGATTGAAGGGTGGTTGCAACGCAATAGGAGAGAACTCTCCAGGTGCTTGTGCGCGAGTCTGGGAATGGATGATAGCGTGGTGCTGAGAGGTGGAATCAGAATGGAATGGTGGTCGTGCGTGTTCTCTCTAGCCGAGCTGGGAGGAGAATGGATGATGAATGATGGTGGCGGCATATCATTAAATAAGAAGTCGGCTGATGGAGTGTGAGGTATCAAAACGTGAGATCTCCCTTTCCTGTGGCTGCTGGTGAGTGGAATCTGCAATTGTCTGGCGATGATAATGGACGAAGATTTTGTGGCGTGATCTCCATTCAAAGATTGAGGATTGGCGGCTTGTTGGTTTGAAGATTCCCCACGGCTCACTGCTTGTGTGTTTATTCCAGGGGGAAAAAACTGATGACGGCGTCCTCCAAGTTTCAAAGCTGAGGTGCTGCCCTTGAGGCTTTATTTTGAATTTGCAAGATTCTTTCATATACCTGCAATGCAAGAATTAAGCACCCAATAATATCAAAAGCCCAAAGAAATGTTTGCATGAATAAATTATCAATTTAAAACAATTTTACCCCTAATTGGGCTTAATCCAATCCAAACCTCTTTATTTCAAATTAGTGCTAATTCATGTATTTTTAATCCATAAAATGTGCCAAAATCCCTCAATCATATGTGAAAAAGTGTGTGAAAGTATGGTTCGATCAAGGCTGCATATATTATAATTGGTAACTACAAGAATGTCATGAACATGTCTCAAACTGATCAAGTGGAACTCTGGCAATCTGTTTTAAAGGGTATGTCAGCTAGCTAGATATGTGTTTTTAGTACTTTGGATGCCTATCAACGGGTGTCATCTAAGCTTAAGTTTGGAACTTTTGAAGATGAATTTGTTACATATTTCTGTTTGATGTTGACTTTGGCTACTACAAGATGACGGGATTAAATAGGATTAAAGTGACATGAATAGAGGGAATCATGGGGCTTCTTTCTATGATTCCTGGACTGTAGTGTTGCATATTTGCCATATCCTATTTATTTTCTGTTTGTCTTCTTGATTTGTGTTGCTTCTGTGAACCTCCAATGGTGCGTGCTTTTGTTGTAAATTCAACACCTATACTTTAGCGCAATAGGATTGAGCTTCAATCTACCTAAACCACGTAGGATCTGTGTCTATATTTCATAAGTTACTAGAGAAACATGTTGCATTATTTTTTTTCTTTTCTTCTTAGATATTATGTTCATGGTGTCATTTGGTTTTCTCTTTAAAATGTAGAATTTTAATCAATATTGTCTTATGTAGAACTCTGATTTGGATTTTTTGTAGGGTACATCTCATTTGAGGAGTTTCGTCAAATTGTAACAACATAGATGCGGTGCATAATGAAGAGTCAACAACATTGGGATTGGAAAAGCAATTAGTTAAACAAGCTCCTCAATTGTGCAGCAGATAAAAAGATGTCAGAGATGCCCGGACTATATGTCACATTAATGCTCTTCAACACGCTTCGCCTCAGCCTATACCAAATGTAGATTTTGTCGGGATGCTTGAATTTGAAGCTGCTGTTGAACAAGTTGTCAACTGTGTAGTAGATAAAAATATGTCAGAGATGGGACATTAGAATGTGTGCTTATGTTTACAGATACTATGTATTTGACATTACTATTTAAAATTTGATTTTTTGGGTTAATTGTGTGATTAAATAGAATTTGTTTATAATTAATGCGTAGTTGATTCATATTTAAAATCAGCGATGAATTTATTGTAGTTGATTCTCATAATTGCTCATTTAGTGACGGAATATAATGTATTTAGTGGCAGAGAAGTAAGGCATAATAAGCTAATTAGCGACGGAATTAGCGAGGAAAAAAGGAAAAGTAGGACATAATATTCTATTTAGCTAAGTAAGGCATTGAATTAATCATATTTTGGCATGTGAAATTGTAACATTTTGGGGTAGTTTTGGTTATATTGTTGGGCTTTTATTAGTTTCAAATGAATTAAATATGATTAATGACAATTATGAGAAATTAAATCTAATTAAGGTTAAATGGTCATATTTTTAATCACTTTGTTAAATGATTAATTTGTATGACTTTTGATGCTTCTTAATTTAAATTGTCATTATAGGTACCATTGGAAGAATTTTATTGGAATCTTTCTAGCAAAAGAATTGGACATCTTTTGGATACAACAAAGATGCATTTCTCTGGACCAAAAAACTATATTATTCTCTAGATCTCATAAGCCCATTATTCTTGAAGGAGAGTTGGGCCTGAAAAGTAAGAAGAAGCTTGGACGCTGCTGCTAGGGGATGAATTTATTCATCAATTCCAAGCTTGGGCCACAATTCCGAATTCATTCCAGTTAGCCAATGCATAGGAGGCCACTAGAAGACAAAAAGGGGGATTTCACAAGCAGGATCCGACCCATTCACCTCCAGATTTGGGACACCACTTGACGAGACTCGGGCCCCATTCCAAGAGTTGCCATCTCATCCATTTTCACACGCACAACGCACAGATTGGAGGGGGGGCCGCCACTTCATGATTATTCCCCATTCAATCCACGCAGCAACGGAGAGAACGCCACAAAGAAGAGGAAGAAAAGCAGCCGCCACACTTCCCTCAATTTTTCGAACCCTACATCATTCCATTCATCCACAGTTCGACGGACGCACAAGACAAGCCGCCACTGTCATCCCCCATTATCCCTTGACACACTAGCGCCATCGGAACCTCAGCGCACACACGCAAGCCACGTTTTGGAGATTCATCAGCACCACCTCCAGGATTGCTCTCTGTCTTTTTATTTTTCATCTCCTTCATCCAATTCATTTACACACGTCGCTGCTTGGAGTCACCATCTTCAGTCCACCATGGCCATGCAAATTCCAGATTTCAATGGCATTGGTTCTTCAATCATGAGTAGCTAATTGTCTTGTCCAATGGTGATGATAAAGCTAACCGGAGTCCTTGAGCAATTAGGGGAGTTCTCTAAATTTTAATTTCACTTTCCAATCTTTGTATATGCAATTTATAATTCTAGGTTGCTAGAGGTTATAATTTGTGTGTATGAAAGATGATTACTATCGGTTGATGTAATTAGGATTGTGATACTTGTGTTAGATTGGTACTTTGGATTGTGATTGGACTATAGCTCTTTTGCTATTCGATTAATTTCCTTTATTCTCTTGAATTCAATTGGTTTGCTAGGGTTCTAGGAATTAATTTGATGTAAAGAGGATCTTTTATAAATCTAACACTAGCTAAGCATTAAAGATATTCCTAATTGATTAATTGAGTCTAGGTTTAGACTATTTTAAAAGGTTAGGAATATTGATTAGTAAGGGTCCTTACTAGTCCTTGTGTTTAGTTAAAAAGAGAACTCAATATTAAAATTGGACAAGGAAGGTTAGTGGATTCAATCACCTAGGACATTCGCTTCATAGAATTTAAAGTCATCTATTTAGTCTTATTAGATAAAAAATAATATTTGATATTTCTTGGTTAATTTGCTATTTGCGCTTGATTATTAGTAATTCTATTTAGGTTCCACGTAGAGATCGACATATATTGCATTCTAGCTTAGTTTTATTTGAAAGCCCCACGACAAGGCTTTATCAGGCATAATATTCTAATTAGCGATGGAATTAGTGACGGAAAATTCTGTCGCTAAATGAGGGAATTTTCTGTCGTTAAAACATCTATCGCTAATTCTGTCACTAAATTTAGCGACCCTCATTTTAGCGACGGACTTTTTCCATCGCTAATTTTGATTTTTCCATCGCTAATTCTGATTTTTCTGGTAGTGTAAACTTGAGCTTCGCAAAATTTTACAAAGACACAAACTAACCAACAACAAAGTTCATACTACTAAAGAAACAACTTGCAACCATTTTCCACCTTTAAAACCTTCTCTTTTCTATTTTAAACTCTTGAAATCCTAGCCATCTTCTTCCCAAAAGAGAGGCTTACTCAAGGAACAACTCAAGAGAAAGGTAATAGAAGGTTGCAAAGCTTGAAAAAGATGAAGCTTGGCTGCTAGAACATATTACCTTGTGTTATGGGAGCTTGGTTCTCTTCTTTCTTGCTTGAGAATGGTGTTTTTGGCTTGGGAGAGGAGAGAAAATCTGATTAGATGAGAGAGGGAGAGGGGGACGGATTTGAGGAAGAGAGAGGGTGAATTTTTTAATTAAAATTGCCTCTTGAAAAGTTGTGTGGAGGAGAATGATTCTTGGTGACCAAGTTTTGAAATACTAGGAGTAGATTATGCCCCATGTCCTCTTTGAATTGCTTTTTGAAAAGTGAATTTTCAGACTCCTTTTCTGGTTTGGTTGTGCTGACTGGGCCCCGTCTATCCAGTTACTTGATCTAGTGGCACGCATTTTCGCAAAGTAACCTTTACGCAAGTAACTACCTTTTTACTTTTCCAGGGACTTTATCTCTCACGTGACGCCATTCCCTAGGCTTCCTTGCCTAGGTGGCATCATGTCCTAGCCATAGCATCTTCAGGTTTTCCTCGTAACTCGTCAGGATTCCCCGATTTGTGTGCAACACTATAAAACGTGCATCCGGCGGCCAATTTGACTTGAGGGCATGGAAAAATTCTATATTTTTCCCTGATACTCCAGCCCTTTTCCATTCCTCCAAATTATTGCCGGATTTTCCGTAATTAATTTTCTAAGAAAATACTTTTTCGGGGCTTTCAGGCACTGTTATTCTCTGCACTTTGAAACTGCCCGTACTAGACACCGGGTGATGATTTTACTAATTACTTTATGACCCAAAGAAACTTTTCTTAGTTTGGGTCTTTGCCATTTGAGAACTCCTGCTACCTCAAATAATTTAGTTCTCAGTCGTCCTTAACTCTGAAATCCTTTAATTACGAAAATGCCATTACTTGTCTTACTTTCCTCATAATTACCAAAATGCCACTACCTTTTCTACTTTTGCCATAATTACCAAAATGCCACTACCTTTTCCTCATATATATAATTCACAATCATGAAAAAAAACAGTCACATTTCATTAAAGCACATCATGAGGTCCCACCTCAACAATATTGCATATATACATCAATAATTCACATAATGAGATCCCACCTCAACAACGTTGCATATCATATTGCCATGGACAAATAACAAATTGCATAACATACAATTACATACCCCTACTTAAGTACCGCTCAACCACTGAGCATCTAAATAACCGCCCTTCTCAAAACTGGCTATTTTGCAAAACTTGCAAAGCAAATATCCATACTCTTTTCATGAGTACTCCTCTGTTAAGAGCATAAAATCATTCTTCAACAAAACCGATTGATTCATATGTCACAACACGCATAACAAACATGGCACAAACAAATATATAGAATTAAATGTATAAGAATAAGATAAAAAGGGTTTCTACCCATCTCTCTTTGATTTCAATTACCTTCCTTGGTATCTTCTTTTCCAATCTTCTTCGGGATGCTCAAGTAGATATCAAACCCTAAAAACATATACATATAATTATATAGTTATTGAGCCTCAGCTAGCTCAACCACTTTTAAATTACCAATTCTACCCCCTTTCTTTAATCAATCTCTCTACCTCTTGTTAGGGAGTTTTCTCTTTATTCAAACATAAAGAGAGGAATCTTTTATTGCATTAATGATTTATTTTAGTTACAAACTTATGACAATTTGGTAATTTTCCAAAATCCACTTTTTATTTTCCTTAATCTTTAAAAAATAATAGATTATTCCATAAAACTTCAAATACAGTAGTTCAAGCTTCTATTTGAAGCACTCTGCATCTTCTTTAAGGAAAATTACCTTTCACTATTTATAGTCAACCTGTGATCTCAAGTCAGTGCTCTAAAGTTGCTACTTGTTTAGCAACATTTCCAATTTTTTAGATTTCAGAACCAAACTTTATTAGTTCATAACTTACAACTTACTTATCCAAATAAGAATTCTAGTACTTATTTTAAAATTTATTATGAGTACTATTTGCTTACCAAATTTCATGGTCAACAAAGATCGTTTGGTCAACTGAAAATCTGTTAAAAAAAATCAGCTTTTCAGGAAGATCATTGCAAATAAATCAAGTAGAAAACTATCTGCATGGATCTTTAAACATTCATAATTCCCAAGCCACTCATCCAAATAATGTGTTCTACAACTTATTTTAAATCTTAGGAAGTATACTGAATCTTCACCTAATTTCATGGATAAAGGAATTCATTTGCCTTTGTCTTAGCTTAAATAAAGCCAACAACTCAAATCAGTAACTCAATTCCTTATTAGAACTTGATTCTTTACTAACCTCATGAATCAGATTTTATTTCAATGATTCAAATCCTAAAATTGTCCACAACCATATAAAACATCTCTTTTTATTGCATAAACCATATGGTTCACTCAAAATGGTTTCCAACTTTATTACATGATTTAATCAGTAGAATCTCTCATTTACCTCTGATACATCAATTTTATTCATTCCCCAACAATCCAAACTATTAGAGACAAAAAGATTTGAGCATAGAAGACATCATGAGACTTACCTGAACAAAAAAATGAAGCTTGCATACGCTGTCAGCCTCTTCCTCCGGCGAGTTTCACGTTGGTTATGCTCTCTCTCTCAAGTTCTCTCTCGCCTCTACTCTATAAAAACTATGAGGAGGAGGCTGAGTGATCCAATTGTAGATGATAGTGTAAAAGCTTATCGTTGACAAGCCTTGGAAACGGATCAAAACAATTATGATTTCCAAGGGTTGCACCCATTCTCTACGGAGACTCGTGCACGACTAGTTAGTTTAGCTCGTGATTAAGTTTGCTTTGAAAGTGAAAACTATTTTTGATTCAAAATTGTATAGAATTGAAACTAAAATATAAAACAAGTTTCTTTTGGGATTTTGGGAATGCAATGAAAACAGATTGTAAAACTCAAAATGTTTGATGATGAATTCCCCTTGGAAATGGTTCAAGCTATCCTAGTTCACAAAACATGAGGTAAAGCAGTAATTTTGCACTAAGTTTCATAATGAAAACCCTAACAACTCACTAGGTTAGAAATTCCATGCAATGAACTCCACTCTATGAAACCCTTTAAAAACACTTAGTGTGTGTAAAGAAATAGCCAAGTGAAAAATCCAACTTAACACAATATCACCTCAAATATCAAGCACAACTAGGAAGATAAAAGAGAGCAACAGAGATTTCATTGAATAGGTAGAAATGAGACTTCACTCTACCAAGTCAAACACAAAGCAAAATCAATACACAAGTAATCCAAGTTTGGCTCAACCGAGACCAAGTGTTTAAGCACAAATCACAAGTCCTAATTCAGAAACTATGCAATCTATAACATAAACACAAATTGAGACTACTATTCCCCTTTTAGCACTTTGAACTCAAGCCATTATTCTTTCCATCTGGAGCCTGATCTGATGCTAATACGCAATATTCGCTACGGTCAACTTGAGGTTTCACCGTGGCTAACCTCTCCTTAGAGTTCTTGCTCGATTGCTTGATCTTTAGCAGCGACGAATAAAGAATTGTGCCACGGTGAAATGTTCCAAAGGTGCTTCCAAATGTCCTTTTCTAGAGTTCCTAAAATGAAATAGCAAACATTTGAAGTATCACTTGCTCATGATTATAATTAAGTGCAAATGTATCATTTTTCATGACAAATGCACCTAAAATCAAGCTAATCAAAATCAACAACTCTAATTTCCAAATTAAGCTCAAGAAGGGTCATAAAGGGCCAAAAATGCATTAAAGACCTTGAAAATTCAAGCAAGAGTACGAAAGAAATAAAGCTTAATCACTGAGGCTATCATAAAATTACTATTTTAACCCTCACACTGTTCTATTTTGCCTTGTGGTCCCTTTTTAAATAAAATCCTCAAATTCCTAAATTAAATTCATCATATTAAATAGGGATTTTATTTTTCAATTCGACTCTCTAGCCCATAAAATAGCTCCATAAAGATTTTTTAGCAAAATTTATTTCTTCCCTATTTTCTTGAACTTTATTGAAAAATAGGAATAAATTCTCAAAAATAATTTTTGATCCAATAATTTATGTTTGAGGCATCTTTACTCTCTAAATAGCTTTTCCAAGCCTCAATTATACTATATCGGGCTATAGTCAAATTTTTGGGATGTTACTTTGTGATTATTTGATTAATACTTGAGATGGTTAGGTTCAATGTAGAAAATTGAGTAAATTTTATAAGAATTTAAAGTTTATATAATGAATGGATGATTTTGCTAGCAAGATAGAGATATATTTGTTAATGTTTATAGTCATGCAAGGTTGGAGCTTGAAAATTAAGTTTTATTAACTGTAATAAGATATTGAGCAATTATTGGAATTAAACATTTATTCTTGGCTTGAGAAAGCTTTTATAAGTACTCTTTGAACCCTATACCAATATATGTATTCATTAAAAGTATTTATGAGATGAAGTTATTTTAATGCTATGAGTTGCAAGGGGAAAATAACCTTAGGCTCTAAAAATTATCTTTGAAGTTAAAGAAATTAGTTTTTAAAATTATCATTTGACATCAAATCTTTGTTTAGTTCAACTTGATTGAATGCATATAACATTTTGAGTGGTTCAGATTTTAAACAAATCTTTTAGAAATTAGTTTTTTAAATTATCATTTGACATCAAATCTTTGTTTAGTTCAACTTGATTGAATGCATCTAACATTTTGAGTGGTTTAGATTTTTAAACAAATCTCTATGGGAATGATATTTTCTTACCATTTTATTACTTGGAGCAACTCGTGCACTTGCGTTACGAATAAAGACCATATGGAATGTTGGCAAGGATTCTTGAATCTCACTGCAACAATTACCCCAAAGTTTGTTCATCCCCATACCTAATAAAGATCTTCCATTAGGTGCCCTACTCTAATGAGCACCATCTATCATGTTTGCATAATGCATCACTATGTGGTACCCTTTATATAGATTCAGTACATTTAAAACAATTATGGAAGCCACAAATGCAAAAATGGTAAATTCTGTGAGTCAAACTTGCAAGTTCGATAACAATGCAGAGGAGTACTTACTTTTTTTAACTTAATTTTACAAATTCATTTTGAGAGAATATATTCAAAATTAACTAACTTTTCCAAGAAAAAAATTAATACTTCATACGATACATTTTATAAATTGCTTTTTAAAAAAATTTGCAAAAGACCAATAAAAGCAATCAAATGTGATTCATAATCTTAATTTTTTTAAAAGGAATATAAACTCTTTAAAGTATTTTTTATTTAACACTCACCTTTGACTCAGATTCTCACTCCATGAAAGGAATATATGTAGAATCGTAAGCCAGATATAGAAGAAATATTGTAGAAAAATGGGAGAGTGTGACAGTCTACCGCCGCCTCTTGAGGAAACGGACGTTGTGCAGCGCGATAGGAAGAAAGTGCGGGTGGGAGATGGGGCCTTTTTGGATATCCAAACGCTAAGGACAAGTTACAAAGATTGGATGCACGATGATGCAATGGAGGAATGGGATACTGGGGTGAATAACCCTTCGAAAGGAGGTATGAAGGGATGGGAGAGACAGAGTAAGAAATCCTTTAAGGAAGTGGTGGACAATAAAAAGGATTTAGTCGAGGAAGAAGAGGAAGATCAGTGGAGTAATGACCATTGGCGATCCAAAATCAATGTCAAATAGACGGAGAAGGGACCCAACATGATTATCCCAGAGCACGAACGTGAGCATTTAGCCAAGAGATGGAGGTATGCTGTGTTTGTGAAATTACTGGGCCGTATGATTAACACTGACTATCTGGAGAAGAAATTGCAGCATTTATGGGCGAAGGAAGGGAAGGAGAAAACGATGGATATTGGCTCAGGCTTCTTCATTGTAAGTTTTGCACATGAGAAAGATTATGAACTGGCACTATTGGTAGGTCCCTGGTTGATTTATGATCATTGTATTGATGTTCAGCCTGGAGACCAGAGTTTGATCTAGATGAAGAAGTTATAAGCAAAGTAGTTGTGTGGATCTGCTTAGAAAAACTGCCGTTAGATTACTACGAGGTGGGCATCCTCCATGTCCTTGGTTTCCAGGTGGGGAGAGTCTTAAAAATTGATCCGAATACAATAGGGAGGAAAAAAGGGCACTTTGCCAGAATATATTTTGAGGTAAACCTAAATGACCCGCTAAAACCTTACATTATGATCAATGGAAAGGCTAAGTATGTGCAATATGAGGCTATTCATCTCATATGCTTTGGTTGTGGAAGATATGGTCTTTCCAAGGACCATTGCCGCCACCAAAATTGAGCTAAGCCAAGGAGTGGGGATGATAAGGAAGAAATGGAGTTGGTGTCAACCAACCTAGATGCCGGATAGGTTGCTTACAACAGCGGGACAAGTAGGGTAGGTCCGGTAACTAGCTTCTACCAGTTGACGGTGGTACAATGGACGTGGCGATCTTGGGGGCAGCACCTCAATTTAGGAAGGAGAATGATATAAGGTGAGATTAAGATATAAATCTCTCCTAAGAAGAGCTAGGATCGCGCTACCAAATCTTAGCCGATCAGGAAGGGAGTAACATCAGGGAACCATAAAGTTTAAAGTCGCACGATGCCCCATTAATACAAGTAAGGTAGAGATACACTCTCCATGATTTGGGCCAAGGATGGATATTGATAAGGGCACCAGGATGAGAACTGAGACAAAGACCACAAAACCACATGAGCCTAATGCATCAGGTCCACAAAAAGGCAGCATGGGACAAAAGCCCACAACAAAAGAAAAGGGTGATATGGATAGAATTTTACAGGCTAAAGATCGCCTAGGACTAAATGAAACTGTTAAGCCAGAGAAAGGGGTTATTATTCCTAGGCTAAACCTACTTAAGTCTAATTTTAAGAGTAAGGGTATACTTTCATAGGGGAACCCAGATCTAGGAGAGGCATTATCAGTAGAGCACGATGACACAACCTCTTGCATGGAAGGGATAGAGGTTGAGGAGCCTTTCGACCCAGGTGAAACATCTTACCCCATACATGCAATGAGCACGTATTCACTAACAGATAGACACGCCCTGGGTCAGTCCAACGGAGCTGATGCTTACCTGAATAAGGGGGCTCATTTCTATTGATCTGTTTTAACTTCATCAGTGTCTCCCCACGGGAATGAATATATGTATTTGGAATTGTATAGGTATGAGAAGCTGTGCCTTTACAAATTTGTTGATCACTATGAGGAAAAGGTATCGCTGAGACTTTCTTGCCTTTCTATAGAGTAGACAAAACAATAATAAAGTAGTGATGTTGGCTCGATGAGTTGGTTTCATGAACTACGATCTAGTAGATGTTATAGGTTTCACTGGAGGAATATGGTGCTTTTGGGATTCAAGTGTGGACTTTAAGGTTACCTACAAAGCATCCCAAGTCATCCATTGCACCTTTGATGCATGGAAGGCAGGAATGTGGGATCTGTCAGTCGTGTATGGGCATCCTAATGTTATGCTGAGACATTCCATTTGGCAACAACTGCGGCACATTGAAAACCAGTGCATGAGTTGGTGGTGTGTGGGGGTGATTTTAATTCTATTCTGAGGAGTGGGGAGCGCAAGTCAACAGCCCAAGCCCCAATATGACCTGATCATGAATTCATCAACCGGTACAATGAAAGCGGCTTATCGTCACTAGAGTTCCAAGGATCTTGTTTCACTTGGCAACGTGGAAATTTCTTTAGCTGTATTGACCGGTTTGTGGCCAACACAAAATGGATCGAGCATTTCAATTTTGCATCAATTATTCATCTTCCCAGATTGAAGTCAGATCACTGCCCGCTACTGTTGAAGCTTCAGGACATACCTTAGAAAGCTCAAGGTGGGAAACAATTCAAGTTTTTCACTCCTTGGGAGGTACATGAAAGTTTTGAACAGTTTGTAAAAGATAGCTGGCGTATTAACGGGAGATGGGAGGAAAATGTTAGGTAGTTTTAGAAGGATGTTCAAAGTTGGAATAGAAAAGTGTTTGGTGATATCGATAGGCGAAAAGCATATCTTCTAACTCAACTGGAGTGTTTGAACGTTTTGCTCAAGATGATCCCTTTTGGGAAAGAAAGAGATTTGATACATGGGTTGAATTGGAACAGTGTCTGGCCTAAGAAGAGATAATGTGGCTCCAAAGGTCTCGTTGCAAGTGGTATCACCAGAGAGATAGGAATACTAGGTACTTCCATACGGTGACTAATTTGCGAAAGCAATGAAAGAAAATAGAAGCTTTGCAGGATGAGAATGGTGAATGGGTTTATGATAGTGAAAGGATAACTTCAATGGGAACAAGCTATTTTCAACAGTTATTCATGAGTGCCGCTCCCTGGCCCTTGGCAATTAATTTCGGTGAAACTTTCCCTTATTTTCCCCCGAGGCAACATGCAATCTGGGGAAAAGAGCTTCGTCTCTGGAAATAAAGCAAACAATATTTAGCATGGGTGCTTTAAAGGCTCCAGGGCTTGATGGTCTAAATCCTCTCTTTTTATGCGCTCATGTTGGCATGTCAGTGGTCACGATAGTTCAGGAGATCTTTGAATGTCCACACAAAATTAAATCCATAAATGGATTATGTTGATTCCGAAGGCGGATATACCTTAAACTTCTCTGGATTTCCGGCCCATTAGCTTATGTAACGTGATCTATAAAGGTGTAATAAAGGTTTTGACATCAAGGCTCAAGGGTGTGCTCCTTCATGTGATTGCCCCCAATCAGTGCAGCTTTGTTCCGGGATGTCAAATATCAGACAACATCATCCTTGCCCAAGAAATTATCCATTCAATGAGGACTATGAAGAAGAAGAAGAAGAAGAAGAAGAAGAAGAGTTTTATGGCTATCAAAATTGATCTGGAGAAAGAATATGACATAATTAACATGTCCTTTTATTACAGCCTGTTTAAAGGAACTAAAATTCCTGGATAAGTTTAATGATTTGGTTCATCATTGCTTGACCTCAGTAGACATGCAAATTATATAGAATGGCTCAAGAGGGCATACTTTCAGTCCTAGTATAGAAATTGGCACATCTAATTCAACATGAAGTTAGTTTGGGGAATTGGCGCCCTTTTTGCTTAAAAAAAAAAGGAATCGCTATTTCTCATTTATTCTTTGCAGACAATCTTGTTTTGTTTGCTGAAGCTAACTTAGAGCAAGCGGGTATCATTAAGGCATGTTTAGATGATTTTTGTGCGGCGTCAGGAGAGAAAGTGAATAATGCTAAATCTAGAGTTTTCTTATCGCCCAATGTTGACCACACTAGGTGGGAGGAAATTAGTCAATTTTTAGGCCTCTCTATTACTCCAATCTGGGCAAGTACTTGGGCATCCCTCTCCACGATCAGAGGGTGGTTAGCAATGTCTACCAATATGTTCTAAACAAAATGGACAATCACCTCATAAACTGGAAAGCACATAACTTATCTATGGCTGCATTTCATACCCTTATCTCTTCGGTGATAGCAACCATTCCGGTTTATACAATACAGACCAACATACTCCAGATCAGTGTTTGTAATGAGATCGATAAGAAAAATAGAAGCTTCCTATGGGGCAGCACATAGGTGGGCAGGAAAGTCCATTTAGGAGCCTGGAATGACATTTGTAAGCCTAAGGAGAAGGGAGGTTTAGGGATCTAACAAGCCAAGAGAATGAATACCGCCTTCATGATGAAGCTTGGCTAGAATTTGATTGCCCGTAGAGATGCTCTATGGGTTAGATTGGTTCGGGAGAAATATAAGTGCGGGGATGATGTTATCTGAATTAATCATAGTTTATCTATTAGATTTGTAGCATTTTAGAGGGTTTTGATGCTATTTTTGAGCTTTTATTGAGGTTAATTGCAATTAATTATTATTAATTGCAATTACATGAAATTAAAATTAATTATGGATGAATGATCATACTTTTCATCATTTTGTTAAATAATAGATTTTAGGGCCTTTGATGCTACTTAATGTCAATTTTCATTTTAGGTACCCTTGGAATTAAAAAGGAAGAAGAAAAGAAGAGAAGAGAAAGCTTAAATACCCAATCCTCATGTGGATCTAAAATGCTCCCACATCAAAGATGTTGCACTTGGGCCCATTCTTCCATTTTTCCTTCATTGTTCAATTCTTCACAAAGCCACCAGACACATTAGCCATTCTTGGACCCATTCATTGAATATACGGCCCACACAAGCCTTAACCCATTCACATACTGATAAGTCCCTATTTTGTATGAAGAAATTGCACTTAATATTGACCTTTTAGTATTCTATTTGAGCTTAAATGAGTCAATCAGAGGTTATTTGTGCTAAGAGGAATTAAAGGAATTAATTGCTAAATATGAGACATTTTATCATTCCTTGAATTTTCTAAATGATTGTCATTTTAAGGGCATGGGTTTAATGTGTAGGAGCTGAAAAGGAAAAGAGCAAACGCTGTGCAAGAGAAAATGAAGGAGACCAAAGAAAAACAAGTAGGAAATGAAACTGGAAAAGGAAATGAACTGAATGGAAAATGGAATTAGTTGAAAGAGAAGTGGGACCAGCTACTCTCATGGTCAATTTCTTTTAAACCAACTGAGGAAGCAAAAAGAAGAAGAACCAGCTGGCAGAATAGAAAAAAAGAGAATCATGAATCCCAGAGGTGACTTCGCTTGGACCAGGGGACAATCCAGCTGCAGACCTCATGTTTCAGACCAGTGAGTAATATTGGGAGTTGTCCCATTCTAGCACAGCAGCAGCCCCATTCAGAGTCAGTTCCTTCTTTCTTGGCTCCTTGCACACAGCCGCTGAGAACACTCTGGAGCTCGAGGAAGGGAGTAGCCGGTAGTAAGGCACCCGAGATCCACTGCTGTGAGAGGTGATCGTCTCTTCCCGTCAAATCCTCCTCACTGTCGCTGATTTCTGCTTGTTCCAGCACAGATCCATCCAGCAAAACGTTGATACAGGGAGAAGCTGGGCGTTCGTACTGTTCCTCTTCATCTCATCATCACAGCTTCTCACCTTGCTATTGCCGGTGATCTCACGATGTCTGGCTAAATCTCCATCTTCCCAAGAGTTATGACTCAGTCTAAAGCCTCACCTAGCAGGGAAGTTTATGCCATTCTCTCTG
>JANTPZ010146416.1:0-14375 GCA_025593235.1 Vachellia pachyceras
CCAAAATGTGACTGTTTACCTTTAAATAGACAGACACGATTATAGACACAAAACAAATACACCACAAACAGGAGGGAAATAGAGAAAGTTATAACGTAGGAGAATAGAAATCAATTTCTTAGAATGTATTGTTCTACCTAGAAACTGAACTCCTCATGTTTGTATATAGTGTTCCACCTACCCCGTTTTCAAGTGACATACCCCTTCTTCAACAATAAAAATTTGAATGATCGGAGACTTACCCTAGATTTTCTGTTATTTATACTTTAATCCCAATGTTATTTGGGTTGTGCCTGATCCACCAAGTACTTTCCAGTTTCCAGCAGCTGTCAATGAGTAAAAATTCGGAGTCCATTCCTATTCGTTAGAATGAAGAGTGATTGAGTTTATAAGCCTTACTATTGTAGGTGAAGCTGATGACGTTATAGAACTGATAACATTAATATATAGCGAAGATCAAGATTAAAACAGGATCTTAATTATTTGGTGAAGTGTGCGCATGTGTGTGTATCTGGATATATGATGAAATTATGACCATCTTGTTGTGGATGAAATTGCAGGCTTCACTTGCAGAAGATAGGATAAAGAAGTGGGGTGGGCATAGTGATTCAAAAGCGAGTGAAACGAGAAACACAGAAGAAGAAACTTGAACGACGGAAAATTCCTACTGTTCCGCACAGATATTTTTTCCCCAATAACAAGTTAATTGTTTCCAGTTAGATTCCCCGCATTTCCAAGATAAATATAGCTCTCTCTCTCTCTCTCTCTCATTCATCAACTTCAAAGAAAATGGATTAATAATTCGCCTTGCTCATCTTAGAATTTGATATATCGATCTCTCCCATGCGCAATCATCTAAGTTTCTCTTCTTTCCAATTTCCAATAGATTTAGCCTTCACATTTGTATGATTAATCCAAATTGAGATGGAAGAAGATGGATATTATGTCTCTTAACTTACGAAGAAAAATAATATTTGAGTTCAATATACACTAGTTATAGATTAAAATATAGACAAATAAAGGGAAAGGAATGTGAGTTGATAGGATTTAAAGATTTTTTTGTGCAAATTCAAGTTTACTCTTATTTTGATTTTAATCCTTTAAGTCTCACACCACATTTTTAGTCTTTGAATTCAATTTTATTTAAAACATTAGTCTATAAAATTTAATAAAAACCTATACCGTTTTATCCTTTGAGGGATTAGTGATGTATTAACTGAACTAGGATATGGAAGCTGAGGGAACTGAGAAGCCATCAAAAGGTTGAAATCTTTTGTTTCCTTTAAGATAGTATATTCTGCCCACATTTATTTTCCTTTTCCAGCTATCATTCTTCCTTTCAGCTTGGAAAAAAAAACCTCTTTTGCCCTTTATATGTATGGGGCTGCACAAGGTTTTATCGTTAGCTCATTGAATTTAAATGATTTTTCAGACGCTCAAAATGAATTAAAAAGGTGTTTTTATTTAAATTGAGATAAAATATATCTCACGAATTACATAAAAATATTTAAAAAGGATAATCCAAAAAAAGATAGATAATCGGATCACTTAAAAATAATATGGTAAATATGTGATTTCAATTTATAGATCACAAGATTATTTGAAAAATTAGTCATGTCCTCTTTCTAACGACTAATTTTTTTTTTTTCAATCTTACTTCCTTTAAATATCTTAATGACGGGCTTCAATAGTTCTACCGATAACTTTTGGAACGCCACCAACCCCTAAAGTATTTTATGTTTTTTTCTTGCAACATTGGATCTTATAATATGCACAGAGTCGGGACAAGAAGGAGGCAGCCATAAATGGCGGCGGTTTGGTAGCTAGTTGAACTTGAAATTTCAACGACAACTTAATGTATCAAGAGCTTAAAATATTAATTAATAATGTAAAAGGGAATTTATTTATATACTTTAGTTTGATTGGGAAAAAGTTTTCCCAATCATTATTCTTATTGATGGGTCATGTTTATTAAATTTTCATACAATATAATATTGTCTATTTTCATATAACCGCTCTGAGTATTTGGTCTTGAACCCAATCCAATCCAATCCAACCACCTAGTCTAATATACTTTAGTTTGATTTTATTATTTTACTTATTTAGATTGGATCGGAATGTGCTACGGGTTCTTGCCATGATAATTAAACCCAAACTGGACCAGCCAGTTTGGATAAAAAAACTGGCAAACTGACCTCCAGTCTGGTTTGTTTTGTGTTATGATCCCGAGTTGGGGACAAACCGATCAATTTAGACTGACTTAGAGGTAACCTAGGTCAAATCAGTCAACCTGCCCGCTTGGGAGGTTGACCTGGTCACTCCTTTTTTTTATAAAATTTTATTAAGATGAAGGTGAAGTTATTAGATTAGAGTGTGATATGAACAATTGAATCTAAGAAGTATGAACCATGGCTTGAGATATCCATGATTTTCTTCATCAGTGGAAGTCATATATACGTCCGATAAAAAAGGGGGTGATGAGATGATTGAAGACAACATAATTAATTATCGTGTAAATCAAAGGATAAATCTATATACGATCTAGAAGAATACAAGCTGGTATTTTCCCACATAAACTTCTTTTATACTGTCATTTTGTTGCATGTTGATTGCTTTTGTCCTTTTTATAGAATACATGAAGGAGAACATTTTGGTGTTTGGAGAGTGAAAACAAAACGTGAGAAGGAAAAACAAAATGTCCCCTACCATATATATTTTGATATTTTGTTAGGATGAAAATTTTGAAACAGTAAATAATGTTGGATAATAGATGAGGTAAAAGTATATGATTGATTTGGTAATTGTTATTTTGTTAATAATAAAATTTTCTATTTAGTTTTTGGAATTTTCAATTTTGGATAATTTGATTGTGTCAATGTGTGATGAGATTTATTTTTCATTTTTTATTCTTCACCGGCCTGACCCCGGTTTGACTACTGCCTTGTTCAATCTAGTCACCAGTGCGGGTTTGATAACCTTAGTTCTTGTAAACCATATAAACAAGGCTAATTGCTCAGTTTGGTTGGATATAGCTAGCCTGAGGAGGAAATAACTCGGCCTGATTGGGAGTAATCTAAGAAAATAACTGAGTTAATTTTTTAACTTGGTGAGCTTCATTAATTTCTCTTGATGCAAATGGGTGGGGTATTTTCCTCTATGAGCTCAAGAAGCTGAGACAACATTATTGACATGGTATTATCATCTGCCACAATGGCTCTCCCATACAAGAATTCTTTGTTTCATGCCTTCCCACTCACTCGTGTCAGTGTCAATGTTGTTTCGTTAGATGATTTACTTAGTAATTCTCTGTGTGTATTAACTTGCTTTCTTGTAAAACTCTTGTTTCCTTAATACCATTTTGTCTTATTCAAAGAATTATGGGGAAAAGGATACTCGTAAAAGGTGGAATTTGTAGCGATTAATGTGTAGTGGTTCGTAAAAACGCTACTAAAATGATAATTTATAGTGGTTATTAGTTAATTGCAACACCTAGGAGGAGATGTTAATTCGGGAAACAGATAAGTAGTGGTTATAAACCACTACAAATGTATTGCCAAATTGGTGCCATAGTAGTGGAATTTTGCAGGGGTCATGCAGTAAAAAAATCATTGTAAAATACAAAGAGTCTTCCCATTTCCGCTAGGAACTGATATATATTTTCAAATTTGTAGCAATTATTTGCAGTGGTTTTTGACAGTTAAATTGCTGCAAATTCGAAATGCCAGGTATTCCCGCACATTTAGTTCAAACAAACCGCTACTAAAATCTTCATTTACTGAAACAGTGACTGAAGTTTCCAGCATATTACCTATTTTTATTTCATTAGTAATACCTACTTTAGTTTTGTTATTGTTTACTTGAGTTTCACGATTGCCTATCGTAGATTTGTTATTCCCTACTTCATTATAGAGATAATTGTAATCTATCATTACCATATAACTCAGGATTAATAGCCACTTTAGAAACATTCATTATTTCAGATTCATCCCCTTGATCTAGCGTAGTGATGTTATGTGCATAGAAGTTTTTTTTTTATCTATCAAATTTGAATTTGATAAGGACAAGCAGTTATAGCGATTAATTCTCTAACCATAGATGTTTAAAATTCAATGGATGTCCCGGGTTATCAGATTCAAAACAAATATCCATGTGTGTATGTATTTCTTCCCACTTCGCATCTGTTGCGTTCATTATCTTGTTTATGACTATATTAATTAACAAGGAACAAAATAACGGATTGGATCAGATGGTTCAAACCGGAAACTTGTATATCGTCCAAATTCAGTCTGGTTCGAGTGTTGAAGCTAAAGTGGGTTGATCCGGATAAGCCCGATCAACTTATTGGTTTGGATGGGTTGATCGAATTATATGTTTCAAGCATGAAACCTCTGAAAACAACATTGTTTTAATATTTTTTTAAACAAAAAAAAGTAAAATAAAAACCTAGCCACTGCCTGTCTCTTTCCTTCTCTTCTACTCACATCATAACCGTCCCGTGCATTAGTAAAGTCAAAACACTCCTTGCACATCAGATCACACTGTCCTTCCTCCTTCTTTGCTTGCCTCCTTGCCCTTCCTCCACCTCGCCTCGCTATTTTCGTCACTCTTGGACATCATATCAAACTTCGACCACTCTTGCCTCACCTCACTATCCTTCCTCCTCCTTGCCCCCTTCAAACTTCGACCTTTCTTTCTTGGGCGCTAGATCATTGGTGGCTCCCGACCACTAAAGCTTCTTCCAACAAAAAACATTGAGATTCAATGGTATGGGAAAAAAATTAGGAAAGGAAGCGAGAAAAGTTTGAAAATCAAAAATAAAAAAATAAAAAGGACACGATAATATAGAAAAAATTATAAAACCTCGTTAGGTAGATTGACTTGTGAGAAGTCGTTGTAACTTAACTACGAGTCTCAAGTTTGGGACTTGGGAACGCAATACCCTAGAGAGCAACTCACCTTCCCTTAGAAGAACCCATACAAAGTGCGAGTCTGGAATTATTTGAGCCCGTTGAGTTCCCTGTGACAAGGGATTGACTTAGGACACCGAATGCGTAAGAAAAAAATTATGAAGCGAGTGGCTTGTGGGGTCTCCTTCTCTCAAAGGCATCTTTCTCCTTTTCTTCTTAGAAACAGATATATGTCTAGGGCCAAGCAAACAACATGGAACCCGGTGTGTGCGATTTGCCCGTTTGGGCCCTCCCGAAAAGCAGCCCGTAATGGGCATTTTTTATATAAAATATTTTATCTCATTTCATATCTTAAAGTTTGTTCTTAGTCCAGTGGTTAAATAGCTTGGAAAGAAGCTCACTGATGTTCCGTGTTCGATCTGCACCAAGTTCACTTTTTAGTTTATGAAAATACCATTTTTTTCCCTCTTTCTCCCTTCAATCTTCATCCTATTTAATTTCTCTTTGCGTTCTTTCTTCTCAACTCTCAAGTCTCATTGCTGCCTCCACGTTCTTTCCATTTCTTCGTTCTTTCCTCTCATCTCAACGTCTCTCTTCGCATCAACTACCTTTGCGTCAGCCACCTTCACGTTGCGAGAAGTCGAGAACGCCGTCAGCCACCTTCAGATATGGGAGCTCCTTCCACTACTACAGAGTATAGTTTTTACTACTGAAATTCGCGTCTTTTTTTTAAAAAATAGAGTAAAAATGAAGGCTGTGACATTTTTAAAATTTTAAAAAACGTATGCGGGACTTTATGCACCCTATATTAAGATATGGCATATAAAGGCACTACTTGGGTGCCTTTTGGCGCCCTATCGGCCCTATAATTTTCACCAACCCCACCCTCATTCCCGTGCTCCTCTCATTCTGTCAGTCCCCACCTGCCCGTGCTCCTCTCATTCTGTCTGTCCCCACCTGCCCGTGCTCCTCTCATTCTGTCCGTCCCCACCCTCGGTCCCCAAAAACCCTCCCACAGCGACCCCACGCCCCCCGACCCCAAGCCTTACCGTGACCCCACGCCCCCCGGTCTCCCCACCGTTGTCAGCCGTCGTTGAGTCGCACCGAGTCGCCGCGTTAGCCGTCGTTGAGACACGGCTGACCCCATTGCTCGAGTCGACGCGTCAGCCGTCGTTGCTCTAGTCGCGCTGTCTCTCCATTTCATCACCGTCACGTTGTCTCTCCGCCGTCGTCGTCGCTTTCTTCTTCACAGGTTTCGCCGCTGTTCCTTCGGTTTCTTCGTTTTCGTTCCGTTTCTGTTTCGTCACTGTATTACTTAATGCTTCGGTAGCTTTATGTTGCTGCATTATTGATTTCATTTCCATTTTCGCATGCTTCTGCATTATATTGAGTAGACATTGTTCTGCATATGGGGATCTTTTTTCAAAGCTTCTGGATTTTGGTGTGTTAGGATTACAAAGATTGTAAATATGCTTCTGCATACGCTTTTGGTGTACGTACTTTTTTTAAAGGGACAATTAAACGTTTTGGATACAACCTTACTATCATTGAATTCCTTTTCATGCTTAACCAAACAAATATGGCTGCTTCCATATTCAACCTTGACGTTATGGTCCCTAGGTGTTCACACATTTAGAAAGAAGGAAGAGTGTTGCATTTGAACTTTGAGTTATTATTTGGCGAGTGGAATTCCATGAGAAACTGAAAGTGCTAATACATAGCCAACCATAATGTTCCAATTGTTTTATCTAGATATTAAGGGTAAAAGAAAAAAAAAAGCTGATTATGGGGTGCACATAAGTGGTTTGTCCTTTCTTGAAGATTCAAACAATGCATATGATGATTTTCATTCTTGTTCTTTGTGAAGATAATGTCCTTATAGGTTTATTATGGATGAATATTGCGTTTGTTTTGGATTATTATTGTTTTTATTTTGATTTAAATGTTGGGTTATTAATTAGAGATTTGTTTTTGGTGCATTGATATTTACAAATTAAGAATTTAGTTATTTTGGATTGTTTTTCCCTTTAAAAAGATAACATGCACATTATTTATTATCTTTGTTTTTACATCGGATATTGATTAATTATTTTTTTTCACATTTTGTTTGAGCAGTTTCATTTCACTTGTTTCATATGAAACTCCCCATAACTTTTTGAGTTATATGTGTTTACATAAAGTAAAGAGTTAATTATGAAATTTCGATATATTGTGTGTTATATGTGTTTACCTTAGTTTATTTTATTCATGCTGATTGCAATTTATTTATATTTGACATTGATTTCTTAACAGAAATATGGCGAATTCTGATGAGTCACACAGTGATGGACACGTAGATGAAAACCCACTGGTGGTGCCAGATCCGACTGTGAAAAAGGTTAGGGGATGTACAACTATGGCCTCCTTGACTGCACGTCGTCGCCAACGACAGGAGAAGCTGCATGTAGAATTCAATGCCGATATGAATCCTATCGGTGATGAGCAAGATCGATTTATTAGCTATTTAGGGTATTTGACATGGAGAAGAGTTAGCATATTGTACCCTAGATGGTGGTCTGTTCCACAAGAAACACGGGATATGATATGGCAAGAAATTTTGGTATGTAACTTTCAACACCACTTCATTTTTGTCTTCATTTCGATTGGTTCAAATTTCATTATAAAATGTTGTACTTTGCAGCAAACCTATGACGTTCCAGACACTAAGGAAATGAAGAAGTACTGGATGGGGCTTGTTCACATACGGTGGAAATACTTCAAGAACAAGCTGTCGCGATATTATGTTCAGGGGTCAAAGAAAGATGAAGATCCATGTCAAAAATATCCGTTTCTGTCCTCCGAAGACTGGAGGCTGTTTGTGGCGTCACAAAAAAACCCACAATTTCAGGTAACATCCTTCAGTCATCTACATTTTGTTACTATCACTGACTCAGATTTCCCTCTTATGCATTAATAGGAATTAAGTGAAGCCAACAAACAAAAGGGTGCTGCAAATATCTATCCGCATTATTTGTCTCGTGACGGATAGAGAAAGCTTCCGCAAAAGATGATAGAGGAGGAGCAAGAAAGATTACAGGAGGCATCCGCCTCAGATCCTGTTGTTGTCGTCCAGGCCCCTGCTCCTCCTCCACGTCACAAAAAATGGAAAGCAGCGAGGATGAAAGGTGGGAAGTACATCAATGAAGCAGTTGCTGAGGTGGCTGGAATGATTGTAAGTGCTGACATATAATAATCACATGTGAATGTTTGTCTTGGGTTTATTGGTACCTCACTTATGATATATTATACGATGCAGGATGACCTTACACAGCAGACCAGCCAAGGGACTTTCATTCAAAGTGGGAGGATGGACATCTTAACGACGGCGATTGGAAAACCAGATTACCCAGGCCAAGTTCGAGGGGAGTCGAGGGGAATGGGTCTAGAAAAATATTTTGGATGACCATCTCAACAGTCTACTGAAGCTCAGATTCAATCTAGAGTAGCTAAGATGCAGCAATCACTCCGAGCTGAGTTTGACGCTCAACGCCAGATACAAAACCAGATGATGAAAAATCTGCGTGAGAAGATGAGAGCTGAGATGATAGCTGAGTTGGGAGCTGAGATGAGAGCTCAGATGAAAGCTGAGATGAGAGCTGAGTTCGCAGCTCTCCTGGAATCGAGGAAGCTGATTGATGAACTGAAGAATATCGATTCCCCTGTATTTCCTAGTAGCAAAGATATCAATAATCCGCTTGAGACAGTAATACTAGGTGACCCTTCCCCCAATTCCCCCGCAGAAGAAGTTAGAG
This sequence comes from Vachellia pachyceras, assembly GCA_025593235.1. Lineage (NCBI taxonomy): Eukaryota > Viridiplantae > Streptophyta > Magnoliopsida > Fabales > Fabaceae > Vachellia > Vachellia pachyceras. The sequence continues at coordinate 8,699 of JANTPZ010146416.1, forward strand.
AGGATTGTACTCTCTACCTGGATGAGCCAATACGGGCCGTTGCCCATGCTTATTTCTACAGGCAAGCTACTACCACCATTTTATGCCAATTCCAGATAGCTTGTCTCGCGTATCAATGACACGTATTGAAGATGGTGAGGAAGGCTCTGATGTCCCAATCCCTTATCGAGAGGTGCTCCATTTAGGCCAATCCAAGGGTTGCTTCATTCTTTAGCCAAAAAATCTCATTTCTACACCTACAACACCTCATGAGGTAGTAGCCACCTTATGATCTTACTTAATTTTTTTTCGGCATTATATTTATAATCTATATTCTCAACTTTACTAGGACCCAAAAGAAGTTGCAAAATTCCCATCCTTGTCATGGCTGCGGTAGCTACGAGAAAAATTTACACCCGTGACCATGCAAATGGTTGATGGAATTGTTGGTCGTGGTCTAACGTATGAATTCGTTATTGACAAGGATGATGTGAAACAATTCCTATCGTTGGAGGACCTCGATATAGCATGGCTTCAGTTTGCTATCTTATAAGTTTTTTATATTCCTATTTTCATTTGATGATATCGACGTTTAATCCAAAGCCATGTTACCTATATTAACTATTTCCTTTATTATTTAACTCTTTAATAGGACATTTCACAGTATTTGCGTCGACTTTTCTAGAGGTGATATGTATGGATTTTTATGTCCTACGAATACAACAAAGAGTTTCAATTCTCTAGAAAATAGGGTGCATTACGTTGGGAGCACAATAAGAGCAGACGTTAATCCAAAGCTGTGTTACCTAGCCCAAATAATTGAAAGGTATGGAATTATAGTTACCCTTTTAACACATTTAGCCTAATTGGTAATAATTAACTTGTTTTGCTAATTTCATTTTCATTTATATGTGTTGTTGTAGTCATCATTAGAGTCTCTGTGTTGTCTACCCCCTCGTGAATATTGTGTATTGGTTTTATCTGTTGTCTGGCAGAAAGGCAGGGAGCGAGCAAAAATACGTCTTTGATACGTAAGTTTTTCCATTTGTATATTATTGCTTTTAACGATGTTTAAATATGTTTTTTTTTTCATATGTAACTATTGTCAATTCAATCGTAGCGCACTCAAGACATACCGAATTATGGGCGGTACACGTGAAGGTAGAAATAAAACCACAAAGTGGTCTTATCTAAAAGTAAGTACTTTGACTTTAAGTTCTTTCATTGAAACTTGTTTTATCCCTTTATACGTTTTGACAATATGTTTTTTATCTTTAGTGCCCTCGACAATCAGGCAATACTGAGTGCGGGTATTATGTCATCAGTTACATGTATAGTATCATTCAGAGCGGATTGACTAGAGATTTAGAAGAGGTAATACGTAATCTATCAAATATTGATGAGTTTATCGTTTAGTTTGATGAATTTGAATTGTTCTAATAATTGTTATTATATTTGTAGATTTTTGATAATGACGATACTTACTCGGCTGGTGACATTGATTTTATCAGAGATTTGTTGGCTAAACGTCTCCTTGACTTGTAAATAATCCTTATTTCTTCAAGGTCAATATATAGTTCTAACTCTTCATATCGACTTTTATAGGGTTAGATTGATGAATTGTGTTTCTCTCCCATAAATGTACAATGATCTTTGCTCAGTATATATACGTCTAACTCTTGATGAATTTTATGTTTCTCCACCACAATGACTTTTGCTTATAACCCTGATATGTGTTTATTATGTCTGGGCTTGATCTGGTATATAAAATGGAACTGTAAACTGAATCAGGTGTACATACGACGCCCTATATAGTGTTAAAGGATGGCGTAGGTTACAACCTACAACGCCCTATATACTAATATAGGGCATCGTAGGTTGTAACCTAAGGCGCCCTATAACACTATATAGGGCGCCGTAGGGTTACCTTACGGCACCCTATATTAGTATATAGGGCGCTGTATGGTATACCCTACGGCGCCCTATATTAAAATGTAGGGCGCTGTAGGTCTATCCTACGGCGCCTTTCGCAATATAAGGCGCCGTAGGCCCTAACTTTCTATTCTGATCCCCTCACATATACACTCCCTGGAGAAAGGGCGCCATTGGGTTAAAATAGGGCATAAAAAGTACCTTTTGTAGTAGTGTATAACCTAATAGGTGCAGTCGAAATAACTAAAAATTTATACTCTTATTTATAAAAATGACATCGGTCATATTTTTTAGACATTATCTTTTAAATGTGGTGAAGATGAGAGGGGAATGGAGAAGAGGAAGGAGACTCGCGTGTTGAAGGATTTTGAAGTTGGGAATTTAGAACATTTTCTTTTTAGACTGCATCTATAACCTAATAGGTGCGTTCTAAATGACTAAAAATGTATACTCTTATTTTCAGAAATGTCAGCAGTCATATTTCTTAGACAATATCCAATAAATGAGGTTTAAAAGGGAGGGTTTAAATAAGCATTTTTTCTACTAGTGGTTGACCCAATCACCAAACACAACATGAATCAATATATCTTCGGCACCTTTTTATTTTTATTTCTTGTTAAGCACATGTATCATCTTTTAAATGCAATTTTACTTGAGATACTATCTTGTTTTTTTTTTGTTGACAACTTTTTTTAATAGGGATTTGAACATTGATTTATCACCCAATTGTGAGAAACTATTTGTTTCTGTTTAACTTACCCTTTTGCTAATTTTAAGCATCACTGGTGAACTAAAGATGCAATGTATAGAAATGCAGAGGACTTTATGTTTATGAATAATGAACTTACCTATGAATAGTAATGCTGAGGAGATCAGTGGAGGATGCTGAAAATAATGGTCTAGTTTTGCCTTGAAGGCAAATATCACCAATCGTAGTCTCTTTGTCATTCGAGTTTTTCCTTCATCGTGTATGAAATGTAGAATCAAGATCCCACCACCCAACAATTGTTGCTGTTAATTTTTTTTTTGGGCTTCTCCCAAGACTTTCCAGTAACTTCATATGCTATTACGTACGTACAGTATATTTTGTTAGAGATGTAAAAATACCTATAAACATTTTAATTGAGAGTAAAAATGATATAATCGTTAAATATAATCTTATTGTCACGCCCTAAAACTTAGAGGTGACCAACACGGACTATGAGAAATCTCACACTCCGTAAGCCTTTGATTTGTAAACATATGTCATTCGTCAAAATACTAAATAACACAATGTACCATTTCTTTTCTCAAGATTATACCACTCACAATTTATCATCAACCTAGATTCCAAAATTAGTGCTCCAAAGTTCTGCTTCTTTGATAACTTTTCCACATTCCCAGATTTCAAACTCAAATTTGGATAATTCATAACTTACAATTTACTTATCCAAAAATTTCATTCTAGGACTCCATTTAAAGCTTATCACGAATGCTATTTACTTGTCAAAATTCATGGTCAACAAAGACCATTTGACTGGTTTAAAACCTATTCAAAGTCAGCTGCTTCATCAGGAGAAACTGTTTCCCAGTTTTTTGAACCAAACTTGAAGAATTCATAATTTAATCTACAAAATTTCAAATGTAGTTATTCTAAGCTCTATTTAAAGATCTTTTCATCCTTTATAAAGGAAAAATAAGCTCAGTGAGCAGTTCTTAAACCTTGCCGCATTAACTAGCAAAAATGCACTCTACTCATTTGCAAAAATGTATTCTTTCCAGTTTTCTATATGAATCCTTAAAAATTCATAATTTACAATCCACTCATCCAAATAATGTGTTCTAAGACTTATTTTAAAGCTTGACATGTGTACTAAATGCTTACCAAATTTTATGGGCAAAGAAGGTTGTTTGCCAAGGAATTTGCCCTCACAACACCATTACTAAATCGAGAAAATTTTCCAACCTTAAAACCTTAATCCAATACTTATCACAAACATCCTTTCAAATTCCATAGACCCCCCCTTTTTTGAATATGAAATCCCCTGGTTATATACTAATTGCCCATTTGAAAAGCACGCTCTCTCTCTCTCTCTCTCTCTCTCTGACACACACACACGCGTAGGAACAACACATACGAACAACATATGTATATATACAACATCTTTGAAGCTGAATGTTAACTCCTTCCAACATGAGTTTGTGCGCGCGCATAACCATATTTCTATCTTGCCTTAAATTCCTCATATACCAGGATCAGAAGAGGTTACTGTTCCCATGAATAGTAACCACAAACTGAACCTCCAAGAATTAAGAAAAATTTTCATAAACAACACTCCATACAATATAAGAAAGCTATAATCTTGCTTCTAACTTGATTTAACCAGTAAAAACCTTACGTTTTCCAATCCTATTTCAATCCTTGAAACCTCAAAATGGTAGAAATAGAAATATCTGAAGGTAGAGGAGTGTTCAGGAGACTCACCTAAACCCGAATCTGTACTTGCACCGGCGAAAAACGCATTCTTCCGGCGAGAAGCGACATCACCGACTCCGACGCTCTCTTCCAACCCGTAGCCTGCCCATATAAAGTTACATGGGTACGGGCTAGCCCATACCCGTGCCTCAACCCGTTTAACAATCCTTAAACGGGTTAAAGATATACGAGCGGGTTTTAACGGGTAATGGGCAGCCCGTATAAAAAGAGAGGAAAAACATCTTGATCCCATCATGATTCATGAGTAACAAACCATTCCAATGCACGAAGTTCACTTACATATCAATGGTGGGTAAGGACCAATGGACCAAATCCTAATCAATGAATTGTTACAAGCAAATTAAATGATCCACAGATTGCTACAGTCAAGATTCAAGACTGCTACGTATTAATAGAAATAGTGGGCATCTAAATTTAAATAATTTTGTTCATTATCTACAGATTAAAATGACTATGGAAAATGCGGATAGCTTTAAACTTGTCTCAAAAGCAAGTATTATAATGGAATGCTAATTGAGCTAAACTTCTAGAATAAGGACATAACTAAAAAAATTATAATAATTAATTTTTCCTAAAAGGCATAATAGATCATATTTAGGCCATAAAATTTTATTAAAAACAAACCAATGGCTAAGAAAATCTTGTGTAAAGTTCTGGAAACATAGTAGTTTGATCTAACCAAACCCAAAAGACCCAAACAAAAAAGTTCGACTATCAAATGCTTATATATTGACAAACATTAAAATGGAAGAATTGGACGTACCAATAAAGGTTTTTTGTGTTGTTTGCGTTGTGGAAGAATTCCAAGCCCTCAAGCATTGATTCATCAAGTTCTACAGAACAAGATACATTGAGAGATAAAAAATAAATCAAAACTCTGTAAGACTACCATCAGGATGAAAACCTGAAAAACTAGAAGAACTGTCCATTGAGCATCCAGCATCCACCTGGAAAACTAGATGAGCATGGAGCACTGTCCATTGAGCATCCAGCATCATTGTTGGTAAGACTACCATCATTGTTGGTAAGACTACCAGCATCATTGTATTTCACAAATCTTTGACTTTGACAATCCTCAAGATGCAACAAAATAGGTAGAGAGAATTGACACTACCACTTTGTATGTTTTGAATGAACAAACTACCAAACATTAATGAGAAAATGTTGCAAAATATAATCGAAACTCTTAAGGGTCACATTAGGCTGCATAATCGAAAATGTTGCAAATAGTGTTCAGGATGCATTAGGCTCTATGTGTGTGTGTGTGTGTGGGGGGGGGGGGGGGGATGG